>WAAD01005571.1:135100-165788 GCA_013389945.1 Fregata magnificens
TTGGAAATAAATAGCTCTTTGGCACAGAATTTTTTTTTTTTTTTAGAGGAAGCACTATTATTTTTGAATGGCATTAACAAATCCAAGGGCAGTAAGTTTCAGTAGTTTGGAAACTTTGGCTCTTACTACATATTTTGCTTAGAAACACAAACTCCTGCAGACCTTTCCAAAAAGTCCTGTAATCCCTCTGCTCCCTCCACTGGCTTCCCACAGAACTCTGCATTCATCTGAAGGCCTTTATTCAAAAAGTCTCAGATCATATTATTAAAAGATCAGTGAAATACCAGTCTCCAGACTGCCCTTGGCAACTTCTTGCCCCTGGCTGACCGGGTTTCTCCAGGAGGAGAATGTGCAGTTGTCATTTGTATAGAACAGGGAACTTCACACAAAACTAGTGCAAACTGGCCCAAAGTGTTGGAACGAACCTCTGTTCACCGGCGTATCTTCCTCTCTAAACACAAGAAGCCTGTCATTAACCTCACCTCTTGTAGCACATGCACAAAGACACACACAGAGCAATCTTTTCATGGATGTAAGTTTAGTAAATATAAAACAATGCACTCAACTTCAGAAACAGCTCATCTGGTGAGAAGAAGATAGGTAAACAAGTGGCATATGTTAGCGTTCTTCTTTAGCACACTCCTGTAAAACACAGGGATAGTGACTATAATACATGTTGGTAATAAACAGGATACAAGAGCCTGCACAGATGAAAGTAATGGAAGACCAGGTGGAAGGAGGTCAGTCAGCTGGTCTGTCCTCCTGCTCCAAGGCAGGATGAATGGAAAGTCCAAATATAGATGAACAAACATTTCTACAGTAGGCCCAATCCTGACCACAGCAAAGTCAACATTTCTAGCACAGCATCCTTCCTGAAAAAGTGTCTTTTTGGAGGCCCTTCCTCTTCCAAAGACACATATGACAGTCAGTAATGAAACATATTCTGTCAACTATCGAAATGAGGTTTTAGTGTGCAACTCCACACAGAAAAGGTTCAGCATTGCGGACATAAATCAGCTTTGTTCTACCAAACAATAGGCTCAGAGCCTGGCCAAAAAGACCCACAACAAAATTAGCATCGAGAGTGTTGACCAAGGTAAGTATTCTGCTTTGTCTCAATGGAAACTGGCAGTGCTGTGAGCTCTAGAGGCCACTGGTTCTAATCGAGCTTGTCTCAACAGTTTCCTCCTCCTTGTCAGCAGCTGGACAAAAGCAGAATTAATGCCTAAGCCCATCTGTACTAGTTCAGTACTGGGAAGAGGAGTTTCCATGAAGCCATGAGATAGACCTTTGGGAGTAGGCAGGATGCTATTAACAGACAGCATGCTGAAGGCAAGAGACAGAGACCTGGGGTCAGAAAAGGAGTTGTTTTTGTGGCTACAGGCCTGAATGAAGTCATGTCTTAGCCAAGGATATTCTGTGTAGCCTTGCTGTTTTTGTCGTCTCTACTTAAAGTGGAAAGAATTGGTATACTTACCGTGTACTAACAATAGTTAAATTCTTTACACTTGGTCCGTGCTTATATAGGCCCAAATCCCATACAGACTTCAACATATGCTTAGCTTGGCATATGTAAAACATCTCATTCAATTCAAAGGTTTGATTGACAGTGCCTGGAGTTAAAAGCATATGTATGTCCCTAAGGAGTCAGGGCAATACGTTCTTAGGACAAGAGCTGTCCCTCATGCCATGCCTGTATAGTACCTAGCCCAGGGAGGCATATCATTACTGTGGAATAATAGTAATGATGTACTAGACCAGGAATTGCTCCGAGTTTGCCTTCCAGTAAGAAACTGACCCCATCTCAAGTTCCCAGCATTATCATAGAGCAATGGAATGAGATTATTGTTTCCTCTAATTTGAAAATTGGTGGTAGGGCCCAAATGCCCCTACTCAAATTCATCGTGATAGGTGCTGCATAGCAAAGAGTCATTTTTGTTTCTTCTCCAAAGAATTAATCATCACTGTTGGTGGCACAGGCACTAACCACTACCATCAGCTGAAAAGTTTATTATGGATTGCTTCTTGAAATAAAACATAACTTTTATTGGAAGTTTAAAGATAAATAAAAACAGCTGGAGGGAAAATACTATTAAATACTCTGATGAGCCCCATGATGTTCCACTTAAAGAAAAAATTCCTCTTGCTTCGTGTTAAGGACTCTTGTCTGCTGTGTTAAAGTTAGCTTTCCTTTCATGTGGGACAAGTGAAGCTGAAAAGGGAATTTACTTAAAACTGTGTATTGAAATTGCAGCTTACAGGAGTTTATGGTCAGTGCAGTTCCAAGAATCCTTCACTATTTCTGTAATAGATGGTCCTTCAACTTATGCTTCCTCTATTGCTTTTATGTAGCTTTCTAATTAGACTTCTTTTAAAACATTTTAATTGTTTGCTTTCTGTGGACAGAGAGAACGCCAAATGTTCACAATCCTCTCATCTTTGAAAGTGACACTGCTCCGTTCTGGGCACTGGATTTAAACTATTAACAGAAGATAAGCTCAGATACACAAATAAAGGTGGGCTGCGACCAGCCATGGTATAAGAGTACGAGAAGCAGCTCATGCCAGCACACCCCATATTTTCTGCACCCTGCAACTGGGCCACATTTCTGGCTGCAAGAACAGCTGCCTGGAATTGAGGAACCACCCAAAGAGTCCAGAAACAAAGAAAGTCAGATGAAGTTATTTGGTAGGACACACAGATAGGGAGAGGATTTACAGGGTACAGAGTTAGTCTGTATCTATGCAAGCTCCTGTAAAGCATCATTCAGGTGGAATAGTATTTGTTGAACTCTTTAGGTTCCTATAGATAGTTTTTTACCATCGCATCCGAACGCTTTCATGTAATGCATTGAGTGTTACGCAAGGTTCAGTTTTCCTGTTTCTTGAGGGTACCCTAAAGACCAGACTTGCCTCCTATGCAGACAGCAAGCCCAAGAGATCAGCTTCTGGTATGGCCAAAGTGCACACGCTGGAGCACGTGACCCTGCAGGCTGGATCATGCTATCAAGCATGCTCTGATAAGATGCGTCCAAATTGGCGGTGGGTCAGCAGACAGTGCTGATGCTGAGCATGGCACACTTACACCTGACTTGATGTGTCCCTCCAGGAAAAATTCAATCCCTCTCTCAGGAAGGGCAACAATATCTCTACAGTGAAATGTATCAATCAGAAGCCCAAAGGATAATGAAGCTGTGCATCTCCTCACTTCCCACTCAAGGGAAAATCCTCACTCTTTGAGCCTTGTAGGTTGTTTAAATTTCAGTGGCCACCCTGAATCTCAGAGTAATTATTAGCTTCAACTGGAAGAAGTTTTTGTTGATCTCAGAACATTACCTCTATGCATTTCCTCAATAAAGACAAAATTGAAACTGGTTTGGACAGTTAAAACCAGCATGGGTTTTTCACCTTTGGATGACTGAGTGTTTGAAAGAACTCAGGTAGATTTCATATCTATGTGGTACATTTGCTACTTCACAAAGGACTGATTACTCTTGACAATAAGGGTTCAAGACTCCTTCAGGCTGTCCAGAATTCCTTGGGGAGAAAGTCCCCTGAAGTTCAGTGCCAGTGTCCTGGTGACTGGAGGACACAGAAAGCCTGGATCCATGTTGTTTAAGAAGGCTTCCCAGACTGGTGCTGTCTTTTTCACAGGGGAGCTATGACAACTTATCACAGCTCCTCGTTCTCTTTTCTGGTGCAAGCTGCAGACACTCAGGACTAACAAAGCAACTTACCACGCTAGCAGGATTTAGAAATTTAGGTGGCAGCTGCGAAAAGGGTTAGCTGGCTGAAGCGCAGCCTCCCACCACTGGCTTTGGGTAGTTTATTGTGTTTCTCCTACTTCTATTAGTCTTCTTTTGGGAAGTCCAGCTATGTAACCATCCCAAGCAGCATTAACTGCTTTTCTTACACAAAAATAAGTAGAAAGAACAGAGTAGAGAGCAGACAGTTCTGACCAAAAAAAAAAAAAAAAAGTCATCTTTGTTTTATTTTATTTTTTTATCATTATTATTTTGCCAGTAATTCTTCTGAATGACTCTTTTCATGTTTCCATTTTTGGATATGCAGGGTTTACTGGAAGATTTCTATGAGCTTGTTTATCATTAATATGATACCTATGTTTATAGTAAAATAATAAGAAATTAAATAATTTGATGCTGAATCCTTTCACCACTTCTGTTACTCAAGTTTCACTTTTGGGGGAATTCTAAGTTACCATTTTAGCATTTCTTAAATGAATAAATAAATAAATGAATAAAACTGAAGAGAAAGAAAACTGTAAAAGAAAAAAAGAATCAAACTAAATACAAATCTTTCAGGGTTGGATTTTTCTTGTTTTAATTTACAGCTCCCCTCATCCTCCCCAATAGGATCTTAGATCTTTTCCCCTGAAGATGCCTTGTTCTCAACTTTCAGAAAACATACACTTTTCTTATGAGGGTGACAGAGCACTGGAACTGGCTGCCCAGAGAGGTTGTGGAATCTCCTTGTCTGGAAATATTCAAAACCCACCTGGACGCAGCCCTGTGTACTCTGCTCTAGGTGTACCTGCTCAAGCAGGGGGGTTGGACAAGATGATACTCAGAGGTCCCTTCCAACCCCAACCATTCTGTGATTCTGTGATAAATTAAATACTTCTATTAAATTTCCTGTAAAGTCACTGCAAAAATGAAACTTTCAAGTTTTAAGAATCTTCACCAGTATTTCCCCAAAGCATTAATTTTTACAAATACTTTATTGGATCTTATATCACAAGCCTCAACTGTGTCCATATGATCATTATGCATTTTTAATTTTTTATGCAATTCCTTGAAGCTCAGATTTTTTTAAGGGTCTGCTATCTGTGAATAATAGCAGCAATTTAAAATCTCTTCTGTTGGGATTAAATTTCAAAGCCATTGAAATCATACGGGAAATGCCAATACATTTGGTGGGGAAACAGGGAGGGGGTTACTCTCAAGCTGGTGAGGAACTTGAGTGAAATCCCAGCTTTATTGCAAAGAGTGCAGGTTTTCCCCCGACTTTCTAGATTTCCAGGACTGAATTCTAATCACTATCATTGTGCCTTATGTAGAATGAGATGAGGTCTGAATTTAATTGTCTGATAAAACTGTCACAATATAAAGGATTATTTAAAAGGTATATTTGCAACCAGATTTACACAGGGAAAGGGGAGTTTGCAAGTTGTTTCTCCTCCTCATAGCCGTGACACCAGAGAAGAACAATGACAGTCTCCTCAAAACACCAAAAGGTAGCTGGGGGGAGAATAGCACCAGGGCTTTACTGTGGCAAAAAGGGGAAATATGAATATGGCAAGGTGGAGGGAATGAATATAAAATGTCTCTGACTAGAATTGGGAGATATACTTTCTTTATGCATCGAGAAGCACAGGAGGAGTGAGCGTCCTGAAGGACATTGGCTTCAATAGACTTCAGTGAGAGTTTAGCCTGAATAAAGACTGAGTTCAATACTAGACCTTGTTCTCTAAAGGAAGAGAGCAGTATAAATGTGTGTCCCCATTAGACGCACTGTACACAAAGAGAGGAGTAAGAGTTATAACAGTAGCATGCTCTCCTCCTCTCTCAGCTGTGTGATCAGAGAGGTCAGAGCCTCCCTGTTCACTGTGAACAATGCCTTGGAGCAGCAGTCAGGAATCTGTCACTCCAGAGCCACATGCTGCTCTTTGGAAGCAAAATCCTTCCAGCCTCTGGCATCAGAGCACTTGGGAAAGAATTGGGGGGGAGGGGGGAAGAAAAAAAGGGAAAAAAAAGAAAAAGAAATAAAAAGACAGAAAGAGAAAGAAAGACGTGCAGTCACCATTTTTGGTAGCGATTCATTACATCTCTCTTTTGGTACCATCTTCTATAGAAACTGTGAAGTTCTTCAGAGTAAAGCTAATAACCAAGTGGAACTGATCACAAACAACATTTTGTTCCTCTGCCTGAAGTGCACATGTTTTCAATTCGCTTGATAGCTGTGATTGATGCCACCAAAGAAACATGCTCAGAATACTGCCCTTAAAAAAAAAAAAAAAAAAGGCTTGGCAGCAGAATGAATTTTTGTAGCTGGTTCTTCAGTGAGAGTCAAGTAAATGGTGTGTTTCATCGCTGTTTTCAGCTGTGAATCCATTAAGATCACCGAGGCAGTCTCAGAAGGTGGTGAAGAAAATGGAGAAGAAAAAGGACAGACTGAAGGAGCTTTAAGACACCTGGATTCCCCTCCAAGCCATTCATCACATTGTAACAGAGAGATCCCAGTCAGGTGCTGTTACAAAAGCCCAGTTCTTGCCTTCAGTTAGGAGGGTGTATGGCCTTATTCAATGCATTTATGTAGCTTAAAGGAGACCAGAACTGGCCCTTGAGAGACTGAACTGAGCACAGACCTTCTTGCTAGTGGCAGCAAGCCAGTCACAGTGCACAGAGAAAGGTGTTATTTACCACATTTGAATCCTGATTCGGTTTCCGGCACTCACTTCATTCAAAGTTTGAGGGGTGGTTGGGTGTTAATTGTTGGTGCCAGCTGATTTCAAAGAAATTGAAAAAAAATGGCTAGACAGACATTTGGCAACAAAGGTCGTTGACTTTCGGCTGCCTTAAAGAATGATGCATCTGCTTTGTTTGACTGCCAATAGATAAGGTGCATATGAAAATCCCCTTGTAAATTAGCAAGATAAAAGTGATTCTTGTCTCTTTGGATTGATCCTTTTTCCAGTGTTTTAATCATGTTGAAGGCACAGCCCTATTTTGGAGTCAGTGGGGAACCGTGCTGCCCAGAGGAAAGCCCCAGGAAGAATTCCTACACCTTCCTTCCTGGGCGAGAGTCCAGGCTGCTCTCTTGTGTCTGCCTCCTGCAGTTTGTCCACGGAGTATCCGATAGTCCAAAGGCAGACAGGTGAAATGGCTTTTGTATGGCTGAAAATGTAGGGACCGAATTTTGATCCTGGTCAGGAGCCACTTTTTATCAACATCTTCCCCTCTAAGGCCACCCTCTGCCCCACATCCCAGCAAGATGTCAGGACACACTCTGGTCATAAGATAGGTGAAAGTGTCACTTGTACAACAAGTGTAAGGACTGGAAAAAGAAAATACGATTCATAGTTACCAAACACTGTCAGGAAAGGGAGCGTTGCAAGGCACAGTCTAAAGTGGGGAGGGATCTATATACAGCATATAAGGCCAAATTTATCTGAAGATTGTCCTTAATTTGCCAATCCTTTTTGGCACACTTGGTTCTAGCTAAAATGACTACAACTCCCAGTTAAAAAATGATTTGCAATTGAAATATGATAAAATAGCTTGTTAATGCCAGGGAGAGCGGTCTGCTAATGTTATTTATTTCAAGTCTGAAGTTTCTCACGAAAGAAAGAGAGAAAGAAGAAGAAAGGAGGAGAGGAGGCTTTTTTTTTTTTATGTGTTTGCCTTCACGGCTTTGGAGTGCTCACTAATTCCATCTGTCCACAACAGAGCCATCGGAACGGCGAGAAAAAGCATTTCCATATGTGCAAATTAGCATCCAGCCTCTCTTAATCTGTGCAGTGCTCCTCTGAAGTAGATGGCGCGGATGGCTGCCAAACCCACTAATGGCATTCAAATAAAGGACTTTATTGGCTTTAACTGCCACTTTTTCTTTTTTTTTTTTTTTTTTTTTAAGATAGAGAATGTGTTCCCCTCTTATTTTATTTTTGTTCTGATATTGTCACTTTGTACTTTTACCATTAAACAAAAAGAAGGGTCTGTGCAGCTCTTTAATGGGATCCGTTTTCTCATACAGATGTGTTCTTTTACTTTCTAATGAAATCTCACCATTAGTTATTACACTATAATCAACACCTAAAGCGTATCATTCCCACTCTCAGCCAGCTTGTCTTTCCCAAGGAAGTTCTTCCTCTTTTCTCTGCTTTTCAACAGCAGAGACAGGGCTGAGATGAGAGACATCTTGCTTGGGATCCTGCCCGTACTGTGAGTTCATATGAAAAGGAATCTTTTTGTTTGTTTGCTTGCTTCTCAAATTGTCTTTCAAGGTCTGGCACATTCACAGCTGCAGCCGAGGACAAGTAGAGGTGCCAGTGGTATCCTACTCAGGGTCACTGTCCCGACGGGTGGCTCTGCACCCAGCAAGGGCTACCATTTGGGGTATGTTTTGAATTTTGAACCGCTTGATTATTTTAATGGAAAACAAAGGAAATGATTTAATCCTAAGAAAAATGTAGCCCTTATAGCAAAAGTATCCCTCCCATTATACTAAATCAATCTTTATTTTCACCCATCAATATTTGTCCTACTTCTGGCAAGGGTTAGGTAACCACACCTGAGGCCTTGTGATCTCAGATCTTGCTGAAAATACCATGGTTGCTAATCCTGACTTGACTAGTGGTGCCAGCAATAAAACCACAGTCTCTAGTGTGTAGCAGACTCCATATGTTAGCCCCCTAGTCTGCTAAGTCACCACGCCAGCCTAAATTTGAAACATTTCTAAAGTGTTATACAATGTTGTAATAATGTTTTTACAAAACAAAGGCTGAGTTACTGGAAGCCATATTCATCCAATCAGCATCTTATTGAAAGAGGAATCTTGATGGTAGCAGTGGTGACACAAGCTATAAAAAAATAATTTAAAAAATTGCACTAAAGTCTTTAAAAGGGGAGCACTGACTTATTAGGGAGTGGAAGTTGAAAGAACTGCTGCAGAAAAAGAAAGTAAGTCTCGGTTGCATGTTATCTCACTTTTGTGAGGAAGAGTGCACCCAAAAAACCTCAAGCGGAGAACACAGTTGACATAATTAAAAGGTTCCTAATTGCTGAAATGCTACTTATAAAACCAAGAATGGACGCTGTTAATTACATACTGAGCAGTATCTGCCCAAACAGAAAACCTACATAAGCAGGAATTTCTCAAAATGCTATTGCTGCTGCTTGTTGCAGAATTTTTCCCACATAGGAAAAAAAAAAATCAAAATAAACAGATTACAGTTGACTCTGCACCCCAATCTTAGGCCTACATCATGAAAGATAATCAGAGGGGATGGATCTAACTTGTTTTTAGTGTTCTGTAAGATTCCAATCCTACAAAAATTTAAGCAAGGATTTAACATTAGTACCTGGATAGTCTAGTTCTCTTTAGTGATGTTACTTAGGCACTTACATGTGAAGATGGTGGAAAAACAACAACTCATGTATTATAAAAATCTATATCCATCACATTATTTTTTAATTTCGATATACCTTTGGTGCAGAAAAAGCTCAGAACCACAATGCCGGCCATGAGATGGAAAGATCACCACACTAAGTACCAAGAAGCTAATTAGAGATTGCATGTAATTCCAAGCACTGTGTAAGAAACTGGCTGGATGGCCGAGCCCAGAGAGTGGTGGTGAATGGAGTGAAATCCAGTTGGTGGCTGGTCACAAGCGGTGTTCCCCAGGGCTCAGTTTTGGGGCCAGTCTTGTTTAACATCTTTATCAATGATCCGGATGAGGGGATCGAGTGCACCCTCAGCAAGTCTGCAGATGACACCAAGTTGGGCAGGAGTGTCAATCTGCTCAAGGGAAGGAAGGCCCTGCAGAGGGATCTGGACAGGCTGGATCGATGGGCCGAGGCCAACTGTATGAGGTTTAATAAGGCCAAGTGCCAGGTCCTGCACTTTGTTCACAACAACCCCATGCAATGCTACAGGCTTGGGGAAGAGTGGCTGGNGCAACGAAGCTGGTGAAGGATCTAGAGAACAAGTCTTATGAGGAGCGGCTGAGGGAATTGGGGTTGTTTAGTTTGGAGAAGAGGAGGCTGAGGGGAGACCTTATCGCTCTCTACAACTATCTGAAAGGAGGTTGTAGTGAAGTGGGTGTTGGACTCTTCTCCCAAGAAACTAGCAATAGCACAAGAGGAAATGGCTTCAAGTTGCATCAGGGGAGGTTTAGATTGGATATGAGGAAAAACTTCTTTCCTGAAAGAGTGGTTAGGCATTGGAACAGGCTGCCCAGAGAGGTGGTGGAGTCATCACCCCTGGAGGTGTTCAAAAAAGGTGTAGACGTGGCACTCCAGGGCCTGGTTTAGGAGTCATGGTGGTGTTAGGTTGACGGTTGGACTTGATGATCTTAGAGGTCTTTTCCAACCTTAATGATTCTATGATTCTATGATATAAATTTTATATTTTATACAAATTCTTTTATGAATTAAAAAAAAAGAAACTTTGACGATGTTTATGATCATTTGGCTGTTTTTCTTCCTGTTTTACTCAAAGAACAGGTATTATGTTCAATAGTCATAGTGCTCATTTACAGACATTTCCAGAGTTTTCTGGAGTTTTCCAGAGGCTTTCTCAAATACTTCTAGAACACATTTATCGATATTTATTTTCTAGAAATATTTGCACTAGAAATTTAATTTTTATTACTGACTTGTATCTAATTATTTAGAAGAGCTCAGGGCACCATTTTACTGGGCATTATACAGAGATTGACTAGAAAACAGTTCTTGATTTAAAGGGATTACAGTCTTAGCTGTCAAGACAAAAAGCTAACAAGCCTTGTGTAAGCTATGCTCCAGTAATCAGGACAAAGAAACAATTCCTTGTGATTTCAGTAGTGATTTCACTACTGAGCAATCGAGCACACAATGGTAATACCAAGGATCCCTTAAAGTAAATGATGCTTAAATGCAGGGGGAAAAATTATCAACTTATCTTACTTGCTATGATTCACTCATTAATCTCTATTTGCATTTCTTATGGAAAAGAACCTTAACTACCTGATCTGCATGTGCAAATAATAATTATTATTAAATAGTGAAAGTAGTGCAATTATTAAATAATGCAACAATATCAATCATTACTCCTATTAATAATAAATTATAATAGTCTCTTAGAACTACGCATGGTCCCAAGTTGCAATATTCAAACACAGATCTGAAACATCTGCTTGGATTTGGAGTTGGGGTTCATACTACATCAGTCACTGAGTCACTATTCAAAATACATAGTCTTTGGCATTTTGGACATTAACTCCCCCTTCACACTTCTTCCCCCTGTCTACACCTAGCTCTGAAATTGAAGATGTGAAACTTTGTTCAGAAAGCATGGAGACTCAAGCTCTCTCACCTTTATAATCAGTGTAACAATGAGCAATTTAGGTGTTATGACCCGCGTTTTACACTTAAGGAGATGAAGGCTGAGAGAACAAACAAGAAAGTCAGTGACAGAACCAGTACTGAGTTTCAGATTCCCTTACTACTTCTTTCCCTGCTATTTTTGCCTACATAAGTTTAACTGACAATGTAAGCCAGTATGAAATTTTATCTTCATAACAGTTAAATGAAAAATATTTTGTTTCCAGGAAAAAAGATCATTCATCATGGCAACAAGATATTAATTCAGACATATTTAATCATATATGCTTTATATATTATCTTTCTGAAGGATCACAAGATGACGTACAAATTTGGTGTAGTTAGATTATGACGTTAACATGTTGGCTGAGTACTTTCTAAAAGCAAGATCTAAGCAGGTTTTGAAAGAGTAAAAGTGCTTTAAAACAATTAGAAAAAGTACTTAACTGAAACTGCTTCAAAATATTTTGAAAATTCAGTCGGATCTTCCGTAAAATCGGTTTCCTTACTTATCGTTTAAGTTTGATGGTTAGGTAGTTTTGTTTCATAGTCTTGTAAAGATTATCAAGAGTCATGGCAAGAATCAATGAAGGGGAGGACAAAAGTAGTAAGCAGTAGTGTATACCTCCTACTTTTACACAACTAAATGTACTTTCCCATGGTCCCTTTTCTGCTTTACAAAAACATCCTCTCTTCTGACATAACACCCACAAAGACTGATGCAGAGACATTTTCTACAGAGCAAAAGTCAGATGAAAAAAAACGATTTCAGAACTTCACCTGTGCATTGGTAGCAACACAAGACACTTTTCCTGTTTGATATGAAACTTAATTGTCATAACTTTGGCTTTTCTCCCAAATGAAGCTGGTGATAGAAATTTTGTCAGCACTGGTGTTGCTGCAGCGTGCACATCCAAACACATGCACTTTGACACACATAGACGCTCATGCATAGATGAACAATGGCAGCAAGAAAAGAAAAAGAAAAAAAAATTTTAAAAATTGCAACTCTCTTTTTAAATCCAAGTCTCTCTGACTCCAGTGGAGCTGGGCTAATTTACACCAGCTGAGAATCTGCTCTTGTATTTATTTTAGAAAAGATGCAATTTTGTCCTAACAAGCAGTTTGCAAGGCCTGCTTGATTGATTTAGTTGACTCTGGCTTTATTACAGCTTAATGTGTTCACATCACTATTGTTAAAGTTGTTTCAGCACTTCTATTATTACTGCCTAGTTTTTGGCATTTAGAAGTTTATAATAATAATAACAACAGTATTTTGTACTTTTATAGCATCTTTCTTCTGAGGAACTCGAAGAGCTTTGCAAACAATAATTACTCCTTACAACCCCTCAGTATAGCAGATTATATTGTAGCACATTTTACTAGTGGTTCAGATTCTGATCTCAGTTCACATCAGTGCACATGCAAACCATCTATGCTATGAGTGCGGTTTGGATTCCTTCTGAAATAAAAACAAAAGCAGAAATGCCCTTTACAAGAGCTGCTGCTACCCCGGAACAAAACTTTACAGTCCCGATTCCCTCTCCCCAGTACTAATTTTTAAAACACCGGGTTTGCTCCAGCACCCGCTCTCTTCTGTGCTCACTCTAGCAGCAAAGGCATGGGGAAGCTGGCTTAGACAGATGATGAGACATTCCCTTCTATAAAGAAAATTTCTCCCGGCTCTACAAAATCATCTTTTCTTATTTTTACTGGGTTTTGTACTGTAAAAAAAAAAANGTTTTTTTTTTTTTGTGGGTTTTTTTTTCTAAAAAAAAAAAAAAAAAAAAAAAAAGAATGCTGTTGAGCAATCTGGTTGTTATTTTTAGCAGAAATAAGAGAGATTTTGAAGCTACTTTCTTTTACACTACTGAACAACCTAGTCCTATATTTGGTGTTTCAGTCTAAGGAATAGACAGCCAAACATGCTCTACTTTGAAACTCAATCACATGTGGAAATCAGACTCTCTGCTAATACTACATGGACTGATAAAAAATCGGATTGAGGCTAAATCTTTGCATTCCATTTCTGAGAAGACATCTAATATTTCATCAGACTAAAGCAAAAAAAAAAAAAGTTTTTCAAAAAATGCATGCAAAAAGTGCTTATCACTAAGATTTTTTTCATTCATTGATGTAAACCACAACAACAAAATAACAAATACAAAAAACAATTGAAACAAAGAAAAAGCTCTGAATTTAACTACCCAGAATGAGAACTGTGAATAAATTGATTTTTTGAGCTATGCTGTGAAAACAAACTAGTTAAAGAATATTTTCATTTCAGGCCAACCTGAAATTTTTATTTTAAAAATACTGACATATAATATATGATTTAATTTTGAGAGCTTTTTTTTTTTTTTTAAGTCTATTTAAATCTAACAAAAGCCAAGTAACATTTTTTGGAACCAAAAAAATCATAACTTCTAAGAAGAAAACTCTTCCTCTTATGAATAGTTCAAGTCCACTGGAAAGTACATTCTTCTGGAAAAAGAAAAAATAATCTAAAAAAAATGCCTTCTGTTCTGACTAGAGTGCGATCTTATCACTTTCATCATTATAAGAAACATATACACATTTCAAGATGAATTTTCTATTGTTTCATTCCTTATAACAAAAGTATTTACAGAAAGAAAAAGGATTTATTAGATATAACCCATCTGAGCACAGATCTGATCTATACAGCCTTGACTGAGCTGTGTTAATCACTGTAGACTCCTCTACTATTAAAATTGGTATCAGACAAGAACTTAAAGTGCATCAACACTTTTCAGTGACAAGCAAAAATAAACAAAAAAAAAGAGGCAAATACTCTCATGCCCTTTTTGCAGCAATTTGACAGAAGACGATAATTCAATTAACTGTCCTACCTCCCCCACCCCCACTGGAAAGAAAACATCTTTGTCAGGCTGGTAGAAAATATGAGGTTTCATAGAGTAAAAGCCACAGTTTAGACACAAGGGAAAGCCTCAACCTCAGGGCTGAAACCAGTGGATGTTCTGTCCTTTATTTCAAGAGCTCCTGAATCAGCCATCTTAATACACAGAGCAAAATGTTGGCTCCCAAGGAAGTGAGTGGAAATTTTTCATTACCTTCCATGAAGCTGGATTTTTGGATTTTGGCTTCATCCTAGAGAGAAGCACAAGGAAGGTTCTACAGAATTTTGAAGATACCTCACATCAATCAATATTTGAAAAATTAATAAATACCATGATCTAGATATTGGACATTACAAGATCATGCTCAGATCTGGGAAACTGAAATGGCCAACTGATTTGAATTAGTGGGGAAGATTTGCCTGAAAACTGATGACATATAACCCTGTGAGTAGTGTTGATTACCTGTAATTATAATTGTTTACAATTTACTTAAAATGATCTCCTCTGGATTTGGCCCACAAAAAAAAACCTGGAATAAATATTAAAGAGAATCTTTGGTGAACAATTACTTTTTGGAGTTAAACTTAACAGACAACTATGTGAAAAAAAAGACAAATGAAAAATCCACAAGGAAATAAAAATTGCAGAGTAAATCTTTTGGATTGATCTATTTCCTAGTCCAAACTCTGATTTAAGTGGTAATATTATCATAGTCTGGAGGGAAAATAACATAATTGAGACTTCAAATTGTTTCTGTTTACACACTGAAAGATGGTCACAGCAGATTCAATTCAGAAGAAACATAGAGCAATCTTAACTCTATCACTTCTGACTGGAGTGCAAAACTCAAATCAATTACTCATAAACATTTGTGATAAGATTAATTTAATTTTTTTACTTAAACAAAGAGGGTAAATTAAAAGAATCAGCTTATTCCTTCCTACTCTGTAGTGACAAGATTAAAAATTAAATTTATACATATTTCATTTCTACATAATAAAGCCTTTTTGCAAAAAGAAAAAAATACCACAGTTCATCTAATTAAATCAAAGAAAATTGCCTGCAGCAATGCTACAGTATTACAATTAGATGTCTGCCAAAACCAGCCGTTTGAATTCTTAAACACCACTCCAGTCTTAAATACAAAACATGGTTTTCATCATTTTGTGTGATATCACTGAAATGGTTTTTTTTTCATCACTATTACGTCAGCCTGGAATGCCTTGCCAGACTCATTACATATTGTCTTCGGTCTTACAGAACTGTTGGGCGAAGTAAATACAGAATAGTTTTGCTTTGTTCTCTGTAAGTCTACACATGAATTTTGGTATACAATGTTATGGAAATGAAAAAACATAGTTTAAAAAAAATCCCTGTATTAAAAATTCAAGTTTTGTGTAATTAGTATAATTCATGTAATGTTTAAATAGTCTTTGGAATTAGATATGAAAAGAATAAAAACCCAAGACACAACCACTACAAGTAGTTGAAGACTATTATTTACAAAAAACTGAGGCTATCCACATTTGCTATTCTTACACAGCCTGATTAGTAAATCTAATTTAGTATATATGTCAGTACATCCAGATCCCAGAGGCCTGCATCAAATGCTAAGCTCACCCCCGGACTTCTTCTGTGACCTTGTGCAAGTCCTGGTTTTCCCCATGTCTGTAAAATGGGAGAATAATACTTCCTACCTGACAGGGGTGTTGTCAGGTTAAAATCCACAGAAGAGTATCAGATACTCAGATACTAGATGTAATAAGGGATAGATAAAGAGGCAGGCTGAAAACGGTGAAGACTGGATAAATAAGTTGCTATGCTACAGTAAAGGCAATTCATTTAAGCATCGTTTAGTGGAAGCAGAGTTGAGTTACAAGTTACTGTTGACTGACAGATGCAAAAATGTACTCCAAATGCACTAAGCTGGATTTCAGCAAAACTATCAACCTTCAATTTAAAGAACACTCATATCTGCAAAGCTTTGTGGAATATAAACAGTAAAATAATGAAGATAATACACTAGTGATGACTAAGGCTACGTGTGCTAGGACCTTCCTATGTAGTACATATTTTACATGTAACTATGAAAACTACAGTAATGTTTGCTTTCTCATCTTCTCTCTGTCTCCCTCCTGTATTCCAAATTCTTATGCTCCATAGAGTCTGTAATCTCCACTGAACTCTCCCAGGTCACATACAGGCATACTCCCGTTAGATTCTTCCAGTTGACTCAACTGAGCCTGGGCTGAAGTAAAATTGTATTCAGCCCTCCAGGGAAAGTTCCTATTGACCATCTGATGATACCACTTCCACTGATCTGTATTAGAGGAAAATGTTCATACTAGTTTCGTGCTTGCCTGAACAAAAATCGGTGCCATGTACAGGCTCAGGATCATGAGAGTTTTGCAAACCACTTTGTACAAACACATATGTTTCTGAAGTCTTTCTCTAGATATGAGACAGATGTTTTGTGTTCCATGCACTTACCTTCCACTATCCTCCATATGATCAAAGCTGTTTGAGGTGAAAAAAATCTTAAAAAAAAAAAAAAAGTACAAAAACATCCAGGGAAATGGATTTTAATTTTTTTTTCTGGATTAGATGCCACAGGCAGGTGCCCAGTACTCTGGTCAAGTGAGCAACTCCTTTTAAATGACTCTGTCAGATACAATCCTCTTGCTTCATTTTGTCCCCTGCTGCTACAGTCTCACATGGGATTGCACACACTACGAATGCCTGGGGGATCTATACTCAAGTTTAAAAGCAAACAGAACACTAACACATTGGGCACATTTTAATAGTGTGTTTAAATGAGACCTAGATGCAGGTACATGACCCGGCAGGTGGCCAAAGATGGTGCCTCAGGCTGGAAAATTAAAGCCTAATAATAACAGACAGTATTAAGATTCCATTATTTAACTTCTATTTTTTATGCTTTTTTCTTCCGTACTTTATGTTCACACACAACGCAACACGTAAATTGTTGAACTGCACTAGTGAGAATGCTAGGATTAATTAGAATTCATTTATGCATAATTGGATAAAAGTTGTCAAATAGCCAAGGACCAATCCTGAGTCTTACTCAGGCATGGGATTCTAACTGCAGAAAATGTTGACAGCATAACGAAGAATGGGAGTTCTAAGATGTTGTCCACAATAAAAATGGACACCTGCTTTTCAATTAGCAATCAATAGGACACTTTCAGAATCCATTACTCTTGGCATTAGCATGAAAGCTCATCATCTAATTCACCACCTAAAACCACACAGCCTCTACACGAGGTGTATTCCCAGAGGGATCCATCCAGTAGGTTTGCTTACAACACAGCTCACAGACCAGGCGCTGACTAAAACGTGACTGGAAGGCAATAAGGCCTCCTATTACAATCCCAAAGGACAAATGTTTGAAACTCAGGTTGAACTCCTTTTTCAGATTCCTGTCTGAGAGTCAATTCCTGATTGCAGTATTTGTACCTTTCTGTAGGGCCTCATGTTTCTTCATTCCTGTGGCAATGAACCTTTGCAGTACAAGATTTCAGCAGTATACCAATATCCAGGTAGGTCAGCTGAACATGTTCAACTTCGACAAAAGGTCCATATCCCATTTGGTAAGCTGTTCCATCACATTCTCCCGTTCATCACCACTCATGATTGAAAATTTTAGCAGAGATTTCCAGCAAGCAAACAGAAACTGGCAAAATAAATCTTCAATATTTGTTTACCTTGTTCCCTTTTTGCCAGCCCCCAGACATCTGAAAATCCAATACTAACACAGAAGGTAAAGAATATCCAATTCCACATAAGAAACACAGCATAAAATCTATACAATAAACTTGTAGTGAACTGTGCTGTCTTTTTCACTTACATTTTGCTATATTCTTCTGATTTTGAGAGGAGCCAACACAGAGTATTATTATTCACATCTTCATTAACATTTATGTAAAAAATGTGAAAGCAAGGTTTTAGTGTTCAAACAAATATTTTGTAGCTGGTGTTTTACTATTACGTTGTGCTTTTGGGAAAGTTTGTGAGATTGCAGAATTTGCATCACATTATATTTACCAGACTTTGTAGTAATTACTGAAATTCAGTAATTTTTTGAGAACTTACAGTAGTATATAGGGGTTTCTAAAAAAGGAAAGTGTCTGTGAATTAGTTGCTGGCAAGATTTGTGGCTGTCTATTCAGGACCAGAGAACAGGTTTTTTTTTTTCAAATAAACCTTTTATATTTAGAATACACAATGTCACTACGTCACTGAATTCTGCTATTACCTGGACTGTGGACAAGTCTAGTCCAAGGAATGGGTATCAAAAGAAAAGATCTGATGCCAGAACTTTTGGCACAGGTACAGAAACCTCTCTCTTCTTTCCTGGGCTTCTAATGCATGCTGTGTAGAATAAAAACTAGGATATACACTCGCAGCCTGTTAGATCACTAACAAAAATTTTCTAAATTAAATGATGACACATAACACAGAATCATTTCCAGTGCTTAGAAGCGAGCTGCATTTCCCTTGCCATCTGGATTAGTCTTAAAAGGATGCCTATTCATGTTGGAGTTACCTATCCTCATATAAGAGCACTTTATGGAGTGAGCAAGTCTTTTCTGATGAATCCTGAGTTGCCAGTCAAACTGTCAGAAATCTGTTGTATGTGTTTGTTCAAGGAAAAGTGTATTTCTTTGCCCTTCCCAGCTTTGCTTAGATAGCTGGAGAACCCTACCATCCACTGTAGAGTGCAGAGTTACCAGTGGGAAGTCTCCCCTTACCCTTTTGACGAAAGGTTGTTTAAGAGCAGTACCAGATATGAACCAGAGACACACTGCAAGTTACAAAAGCAGAATGTTTGGGGATAAGTATAACACTTGGAGAGACTGAACAATAACAAAAGTAAAAGTGAACCATGTTGTTATGTAATAAAGCTTAGCACTTTTCATGATTACTTTTTATTTACTATTTGCACATTAAAAATAGAGAAGACCACAGAGACCACTAAAGCTGGGATTAGAATGCGTAAAGCCCTGAATCCCAGATCTCGCCTTCAACCACTAAACCACATCTTCTATAGTTAGACCTTTTTTTAAGTCATGGAGCTGCTTATTACTCAACATTCTGCAAGTACTTAGGCACCCTGCTGAATCAAGGCCCACCTCCTGGAGACCAAAGCCCGCAGTTCTTACTCAGGCATTTATCCTTTGTAATCATGTAACTGGAATGTCTGCAGTAAAACATACCCTTTTTCTCCACTGGAAAAAGAAAGTCATTAGACCCTCCAGAGTTCACAGCCTTGACTTGTAGTGTATCACTCCAGTTTTAAGCTGGAATAACTCCTCTGCACTCAGAACAATTGCACTGTTCAAAAGTGGGAGTAATGTAACAGAAAATCAGGCCCAAAGTCCCCAGTCAAATGGCCATGCAGTCTTGATAAGCATATCATGCTTTCTCATCGTAATCAACTGTGTTGGGTATTACTACTAGTGCCCTGTTGCTAACTGAGGTCGGTATTGATACATTTAGGAGGCACAGGCAATCTCACTAAGAACCAAGCCATGCAGTTCTTTTCAATTTGATTGTATTTGATTTGCAAGAAATAATATATTAACTTGCATTAAATAATCACGCACAAGCTGGAACCTGGTCCTGAGACTCTGACATATGAGTTTCTAGTCATGCTTAGCTGGCTATAATTTTTCATCTGGAGGGTATCTTCACTATGCAAGCTGGATGAATGGGTTATTTTATGTTAGATCTCCAATGAATATCCATCATTGGCTTTAAATAAAGAAATAAAGAAAATGTATTGGCTCTTGTAGACTCTGTCTTTCACATCTCCATTTACTCAAGAACCATTTGAAGTTCTCTTTGTGTCTACTCAGATAAATGGCCAGCTGGCTCCTATGCATAATGCATGCATCGTGGCAGGAGCAGGGGTATTTGGTAACCACATGTGTGATGACTTGTGTGAGACCCAGTCACCTGCATGTTCATGCTGCATTAGTTTGTTAGCCCTCTGCATCTCTTGGGTACTGTCCACAGTATGTAGCACACTGAGAAGGCCAGAGTGGTTGAAAGGACAGTTTGGACCTCTTCTGTCTGCTTGCTGGTACAATGGTAAACAAGTTTAAACGCTGTGTTATTCCAGCACCTCTTAGACTGGGCAAGAGACAGATTTCATTTAATATGGAGGGCTCCAGAGACAGTGTTTTGCCATACTATCATTTAATTTGTTCAACATATTAACCCACTATTTTGGGTTGGTGGTTGCCAGTTAAATCTTGCATCATAGGTAGAATTGCAGTGAAGACTGTAAGACAAAGTCTCATGGAAGACTTCTCTATGTTAAAGATCTTCCAGTCAATTACCCTCTTAGTTGCACTCTAAGGTGGTGTTCTGCCATCTCCCTGTGAACCCTTTTCAGCTGAAAATCACTGGTAGACTCAAAATATATGCTTCTGAGGACTTGTGTGGAAGACCATGCACTGTTGCAATGTTCAATGAAGAGGTAGAAAGCTCTGGATAGGATGAATGTAGGTGAGGAGAGCAATCACTGCAGTATACTCTGGCTTTTCCCAGATTTGAGGAAGCTTTTCCTTGCTTGGCATCTTTGGATCAAGACATTGAAGAAAAGGTATGTAACAGACCCCAGAGGTGGGCAGAGCTGCTAGGAGCGGTATGCTTGCTCCAGGTCAATTGCAGATACATAGTTCTCTAATGTGTGGAAACTTGCCCTCTGACCCCCCATTCAGCCTCCCATCCCCTAAATCTGTTCCTGCTCTCAGTTACTTTTGCTGACATAACCATTATGGTTCACACCATACCTTACCATGCAAACCCTACAGAGGAGGAAATGGGAGGGAAAAAAAAGGGAAATGCTTCCATCAAGTCTGCCTCCTTGGCTACAGGATCCCTGCCCGAAGCTGCTCTTGCAGCCACCATGGCAAGCAGGTGACTTCGTGTTACCATGGCATTGCTCCAGGTGCAGGAAGCTGGCCTGCCCCTGCTCCTGCCCCTGCCCCTGCCCTCCCTCCCACTTGGGCAGAGGCCATTCCCCTATCAGACCACCATGCGTGATACGTGGTGTTGGGGGTGGGGGGCAGTCTCAATGCTGTTTTGCACTTGCCACTGTCTGTCTGGGGCAAATGGAATCAGAGATAAACAAGATAAAAGTCTAAAAGTCTGGATGGGCTGCTGTCCCATTTTCTGCTGAATGCTGAGCTCACAGAAGAGCTGCCGTTGACTTCGGTGCACCTAAAGGACAACAGTCTTGTGCATCCTTCGGCCGAGCAAGTTCTCTTGAGAATCAAAGGAGAAAATCAGACCCAGGAAGAGGACATCTGAGTTTGTCATCTGCCTCACAAAATAAAATGAGGCAGCAGCTGAACTCTTGTGCGATTATAAACAGGGTGTCATATCCTTTTCTAAATACACAATACATGGCAGATCTCCCCCGGCACCACCCCCGCCCACACAGACATATACACACTTGATCCGTGAGCGGTTTTGAAAATTTGGGCGGTAGAAACGTTTGTCACACCCACAAGCTATAACTGAACAAGGGGAATGGGAGAAAAGCCATCCATTTTGGCTTCATGCTAAATTATCAGCGTCTTGGCTTCGTGCCAGCTCAGCCAGCTTATAATAATAACTGGCTCTGGGCCAAAGCTTTTTAGAGTGAGAGAGAGAGAGCACACTGCTTTCTCTTTCTTCAAAAATATTTGTTAATAATCTCTATATTACTCATAATCTGTGTAGCTTAATTAAATAAAAATGTCTGTTTTAACTTCCCCACTAACTGAAAACTGGAGGTGAGATCAAATTACTGGGAGTCCAGAATCAGTCTGGATTTCAAACATGAGACACCGTAGGGACTGTTTGTAGCTGGCTTTCAGGTTAGGGCCCCTGCTACCCCAAGACCTGAACACAAACACTCACAGTTTGATCGTGGATGGCATGAAAACAAGAAAAAGGATGAAATTCTATGACAAAAACCTACTGTTATATTGAACCATGTCTTGAACCTTGACCTGTTATCCCTGAAGATATACCGCAGTGTCTCTACATGATATCGTAAACTTTAAGAGATGTGACTTTATCTGAAAGACAGAGTTATGATGATGCCTGACATGATAGCTTTCTAATTTTAGAATGAATCCAGTCAAACTACATTCTTAATGGCAAGGACTGAAGGAGAAGCAAAATTCCTCTAATTCAAACGAGTGTATAAGAACTGTCAGGTCTCACTTACTTAAATCCTATTTCCTCTGGTCGCTTTGTTGGTCTTATTATTATTATTAAAACCCCTAGAGATGACCTGCTGTGATTGTATAAAAAGCCCCTCATGCATCTGAGGTGCAACCACAAATAACAACAGTAAGTGTAAGTAAAGCAGAAATCATATTTCATGCCTTTTGAACATAAAATACAGAAAAAAGGAAAAGAACATATACTAAAGAGGTTTTCATTAAGTTAAAGGAAGAACTCCCAATGTTAACATAATGATAGATGAGCTTACTGGATATTTTTATTAATGTCTTACAGCTTGTTCCTTTTTCAGATTAGCTAATAATTTATCTTCCTCCTGCAGTGCAAATGATGGTCCTAAAAATTGTCCGTATACAAAAGTCCCTCTCTCGGGTTTTTATAATTACCCATTGTTATAATTTGTATTAGATATTAAATCTACTACTGCCCTGTGCTGACCTGTAGTAAACCTATCAAGAAGTGTGTTAGGCATACATCAAGAAGAGGGTGAAGGTCAGTTCATGCTGGTCATGTCCCCAAATCCATGGATGTTGAACCTTGTTATCATAGACCTTCCTTTAGCTTTTTTGTAGTCAAAAGCTGCCCAACTGGGCTGCAAACCCTTCAAGAACAATTTTTATCTTCAATTTTCCAGCACCTCTTGTTTTCTTTCTTCTTTTACAGTATTTTTAGTCCTTCTACTTTGGGGGCTGTCACTAAGGGGATGATGATATCACAGGAGGCATTCAGCACTTCACAAGATTAGGTCTCTGGTCCTTGCCAAAAATCGGAAGGAGCTGAAGACTCAGAAAAAAATAATAAAACTTTCTTCTCTGAAATTGGGCAGATACATAGCAAGCTGAGCTGCAGCTGCCATAACTCCTTCCTTTATTGTCATTTCATTCTCCTTATTTATCACTTAAATTTTTTGGATCTTATCAGACACCATGAATGTCAAGATCACTGGGGTGCCAACTATTTTCCTTGTTATTCGTACAGTGCCTTGCAGAATCGAGTTCTAGTTCCTGATTAGCCTGTACAAACCAATGCACTACAATAAACACCAGCAATAATAATAATGTAGGAGCGTGCACTGTTTTCAATTTCAGAAATGTTCATGTCCCATTATTAGTTAAATTTATCCAAGGTTCTTATTTAAACTGGAGAAAATTAATCCATTTCCAGTGGACAAACTGCACAAAAGAGTGCTTGCATTCTTCAGGTGAAAGGACAGAGAAGCATGATGATAGTCTTTAAGATATGACTGTTGACAAATTTCATTCTGTGTAGTTTCTCTAGAAATCTCATTATTTTCACCTTTTCTGTTAAAACTTCAGCTGAAAGTTAGGCCCTGAGTCACAGAGGATGTATACTAAGAAGTTTCACTCCCAGGTGAATCTGGATGTTTCGCTCTGGTGGAAACCTCTCTGTTCCATAGGCTGCAGGACAGATTGTGATTACTTTGTGCAAAAGCTGGAGGGTTTATAGGTTCAGATGTAAGAATCACTTTAGAAACTGGACAGCCTCTTTATAATGCAGTTTATTAACAGCACCAGAGAGCAGATGCTACGAATTCTCTGGTAAAGGAGCACTCAAGGTGGAAAGGTAGAGCCTGGATGCCAGGCCCTCTAAGGCATAAAGTGCAAGGGCTGCCCTGCAGCAGGGTGCACTGGGCTGGCAAAGGCCTCGTGCAGGGAAGCCTCAGAAAGCCTGAGGTGCTCCTTGGGATGCTTGTGGGGGACAGCGACCACGTCTAGGCCTCCTGGCACAGCTCCTGCTGCGGCGTAAGTTAAGACAACCAGTTCTGAGAGGGAAGTGAGTGCACAGGGCTCTCCATGCAGAAACTGCAATTCCAGTGGTGGCTTGTGCTCATTATATAGTGTGAGATCACAAATAGAAGTTTTCACACTTGCCCATCTGCCACCAACTGACTCTAAAGAGCTGGTGAATCATACACTTAAAAGAGGGCGAATTTTTCCCCGCTGCCATTGGAATGTGTTTTGAAATTAAATATGCACAGTACAAAAGCTGAATAACAAGGTTGTGCTGATCACACCAGACACTGTGTATAATGCTACAGACATGAGGGTCAGGGGTCTAGGCCAAGACCATGGCCCTTAGTCACGGCATCAATGAAAGCTGATTCTTCCTTCCCCTTGGTGTCCCTTTCCATGCCTGAAGAGACTATTGAAAGAGAGATTTCTTTGAGAGGAGCCAGGGGAATGAAAAAGGGGAGGGGGAGAGGGTTAAATAACATAAATATGGTGGAAAAATATTATTTTTGCGCTTGCATATGGTACTTTTTTCTCTCTATCTATATGCATACATTTTCCATTTGCTATTTGTAATTATGGCTTTGGCTTTGCAATGTATTCATCAGTGACACTGTGATCCTTTTGTTCTGCTGCATATTAAAATGGTTCAGAAGATAGATTCAAAAGGTCTCAGGTTCCCAAGAAGGAACATAATAGGGGTAATGCATGGCAAGAACAGTTTCTGCTTTCTGCAAAACAGGAATAAATAAGAGAGCTATTGCATTACACTTTGTGTACAGTACTGTACTCTTTGTCAAAGTGTTAGACAGATTTTTATCCATTGCAAATACTAGTTCTTAACCTGATTTACGTCTTGAAATCATTTTTAAGGTTCCCTGTGCTTACAATGGAAACCAGGCAGGATTTATAGAAGCATTATAAGCACATTCTTTTTGTGAAGAGCAATGTTAATATGATCATTTTGGTCATTCAAAAAAAAAAAAAAAAGAAAAAAAGGATGAAGGAATGTTTTTGTTTTTCATTCCCACTTTAAAAGCAAGTTTTCTTTGGGTGTGACTAATCTACATGAAGTATAACTGTATCCATTACTCATTGTAGGTTTGTGCAATATGTGACAGCTGTTTGACCCTGTCACTAACATCCCTCTTGCCATGGAAAAGAGACAGGAGTATGATGCAGTGAAGATAAAACACCCTTTATTCAGACTGCTGGACAGAATCAGACTCCTTGGTTCTCTGGTTGCCAGAGAGACTGTGTATCCTATGCATCTGTATGTCATCGCAAAAATCTTTCCAACCCCTGACCTGTATAGCCCAGTTGTGGAAGGAACCAAGTACACTACAGATGTCAGATCTCAGCTGCCCCAGGACTCAACTTTGCCTCAGATATGCTACCTGATTCTCTGGAAACACGACTCCAGCATCGAGGCTTAAGGCGACATTCATCCACATTGCAAATGAGGAGGCAGCTACGAACACAACTGTATTGCACAGGCTCTGCGATGTGAGTAATATTCGTTATCCCTGTGATGTGTTCATATCTACCTCAGTCAGCCTTGTGCAGTGGTGGGAGAATAGTCAAGCGTTCATCCAAAATTAGTGTTTGACTGTTGCTTTTACAGTCTTTTTACATGAGTATGTGACTAAGCAATGCAGTGTCTGAATGAGGATACCTCAGCTTGCCTTCACACTACTAGGTCCAGAACTGGAGGCAGTATTGCTAAATCAGTGGGACACTGAAGCTAATATGTTTCATTAAGAAAAATCAGCTGATGTGCCAGTAGGGGCTATCCTACCTGCAGGACCTTGTATCTTTGTACAGGACTGGATTTAAAATATACCAACTTATTCCATACTAGCTGGGCTGCCTGTAAGTGCCTCTGAACCACACTGTGGTGACATGACTTTAGGTCTGCTGGTCCTCAGTTTTTCATCCATAAAACAGATACAAACAGTTTGTCCTAACTCCCATTTCTTGTTGCCCTAATTTTATTAAAAGCAGTGACACCATTTGATGAAGGGCTCCATGTTAGTCATTATTTCAGGAAATAATGAATATTCTGTCATTTATTTGTTCCTCCTTACAACAGAGAAGCAAGTGATTCTTCCCACCGCTTCATTTTCCAGACGCTACAAATCTGGAATTGGTGAAATCAAACAAAAAACATAAAAAGTATCCAAAGGAAGATGAGGAAAAGATGGGCTCAGCTGTGCTGCTCTTAAACATTGCAGACTCCGAAATACTTAGGCACATGCCACATTTTAACAATGTATCCTTGCTGACTTCAGTAAGATACCTTTAACTTCTTTGTCTTCTTCAGGGAGTCTGAAGATCAGGACCACATTTACCGTGTGGCATTCATGTTTAGGAGAGTAAAAAACAAGTCAAAAATATGTTTACTTAATTCCTCTTCTTTATGTCTCTTTGGAATATAGCTGCTATGGATGTTTATGTGAAATTAATGTTGGCTATACACCATTGACATTATGGTTAAATAATTAGTGTTGTCTCAGTTGCTAGTAACTTGCTGTTATTCACTTTCATTGTGAGTTTATTTCCTCCCCAAGGAAATTCAGACACATCTCTGAACTAAGAATTACTAAGTAATTTTTTAAAGGATTTCTGGTAGTCTCACTTGTGCCTTTTTCTGCTGATAGTACAGCTAACTAGAAGGAAAAGTACCTACCCAGTGTTCAGAGCTGTAAAGGATAAAAGCCAGCTAACCAAACAATCTTCCTAATTTCCCCCACCTCAGCCTCCTCTCTTCCTCATGCATTCAGCTTCTTTTATCTTTTTCTCTATCAGCCTTGCTTGTACCTGTCCCTGACACACTTGAACAGGAAAGACAAATCGATATTAACCCTTCACCACTGAGGCAAAAGTGATATCTTTGATGTGCTTACATGCTTACGCTCAGGCAAACTACATACGGCCTGGAGAACGTGTAATTAAGTGACTGCAATCTTTCCAAACAAGTTCTTTCCTTCTGTGTCTTGTAAATCAGCTGTGCTTTTCATATACCTGTATTCTTCAAGGATGTGTTTGAGGGAGAAGTTGGATATGGTGCTTTTGTGAGGATATTGCTCAAATGTCTTTTAGCTATAAGGTTCTGCCTTGCACAAAGGTAGGAGAAGGACGATCAGCTTATTGGTGGTATTTTACTTCACTGAGATCCAGTTTTACCTCAATTCTACTCAGCTCTTGCTTGCAATAGGGAGTCTGGAGAGCCTGTTGCCATGCACTGATGCTCAGCAGCATCTCACCTCAGTGATTCCTGCAGAAATTCAATGGGAAGTGGGAGGCACGGCCTTCATGGTGTCTTGCCTGTGAAAAAATTAGCTCCTCCTCCAACCCCTGGAGTTCCCACAGGTTCTGCTGCTCCGAACTGTTAACTGACAGAGGTGGAGGTATGACACTTGAGGACAGCACATGGCCCTTTGAGAACTTGCACTGTGGCTTGCTCTGTTCATACGCCAAGGTCTACATTCATTCTGCTCATGCCCTCAAGCAAACAGCACTGAGCCTGAAGAAATACAGTGCTGATAGACAGGATATACTGAACAGAGCTCATCGTTTTGCTGATACAACTACATATGTCCCAAAGTATGGTCAGAATAAGTGCATCTCTGCAATTCATCTACCCTTTGTAAGTTTGCTGGTGAGTGAATGCTCATTCTCTTTCCTCTCTAAAAAACACTTTATCTGCTGCTTTGTCTTCTGCTCTTCTGTATGCTTGTGGTTCAGCAATATCACTATGAGTCACACAACTCTTACCTATGGCTACAACTTCCTTGAATGCTTTGCTATCATCAACTTATGTAGGACGTTTCTTTGAGTTGTCTTATAACATTTTTTGGAAGAATTTCACATTTGAAATAATTTTCCATGCTGGTTCACTGATAGGTTTTAATTTGAATGGATATATATGCTTAGGTGTTGAGCAATCTTTGCTGTAAACCACAGTTGAAGCAGTTCCAAGAACAGATAGGTGAGAATAAGGGGTACTATAAAGACCTTTTAACATCTTTAAAAGAGCACTCCTCTCAAATGAGGCATTTCATAATTTCCTTACATGGAAATTATGATCTTGGGAAAGTATTGCCCCAAGTACAAGAGATGGAATCTTCTGTTTCCTCTTATCCTCTCTTGCTATGTAGGTCTTTCCATCTATGGAGAGAAATAAGGTCCACAGTCATTTGAAATGAGCATTTTGGGGTGTCCAGGAGGCCTTTAAAGGGAAGTCAGAGAAATAACAGAGGGGCAAAATTCATGCCTATTTAACACTTTAACTGTTGGGGGCATGCATAATAACAATCTACTACAGCAAAGGGAAATTCATGTGGTTCAGTGGAACAGAGCAAGAGGTGAAAGTGGTTCTCTCAGTGTTAATGGGAAGAGTGCAGAGTTGTGAAAGGGGAGGGAAACTCAGAAATGCAACAATGCAACATGAAGAAGAACATATGAATCTGCAATAAAAGAGCTGCCCCTGTTTGACCTTCTTGCAGTTTGAAGCTGGTCATCCTAGTGTGTATGGAGTTTGGAAACATTAAGCACTAGAAAAATGTAAAATATAATCATGTACGCTGCCTAGAGAAACTGTTGTGAAGAGTTTCTCACTACTGATATTTGGAGAGGTTAATGATAGAAATGACTGTGGGATGAGTAATAAGTAAAAATATCCACTCAGACTGATTCAAACCAATATGAATTATGCCTGAGTCAATAATGAGTGTAGGATTAGGCATGCTGGACTTGATTTTTCCCTCGCTTACAACACTGAAAATTAAAATTGATTCAATAGACTACATACCACTAGTAAAAGTGGGAGCAGCTACTTTCAGTCTGTAAGATCCATATTAAGGAAGAAGCTCTGTTTTGTAGTTCGGTTCAAAAAATTGGGTTCAAATCCCAACTTTCATCTTAAGCCATTAACCTCTGTGCCCTGTCACAATCTGTTCAGATCAAAAGCACTCCAAGATAGGGACTTTTCTTGCTTAAAATCGGCTCAGATAAATAGTGCCCAATACATCTGCACCGGGAGGTTCAAATGTGGAACATGCATGTTACAGCGGGAATGAATCCAAGGTCTTGAGGAAGACAGCTGAATGAGCATGAGTGGTCGATAAGTGTATCACCTGGTTCAGTGCTTCTTGAATGAAACATACATATGACTTTGGTTTCTTATCATCTTTTGGACCCATCATCCTTTTATTTACTTTTGCTTTTGTTATTTCACCACAAATAAAGAGATCTTTGTTTCCCTGTAATCTCCGACACTACATGGTACTGTGACTGAAAGGATCATAAAGGGATAAACTAGAATGGCACATTACCAGCCACTGCTGGCACAGGCTAAAAAGCAGGAATATTGAAACTTTTTTGTTGACATTAAAAAAAAAAAAATCCTCAGAAACTTATATCGTGACTTTTAAAGACATTTTAAAGAGGTTTTTTTTATTATTATTTAACTTCATTTAGTTGAACATATGCTGTTTGCCACAGAAAAGCCATTCCTTTTCATGTATCTTTAAAGTCTTTTTTTCCCCCTGTATATTATCTATTTTAGTTTTGTAAAACAACTACAAATTTTAAAGTGCATGGATTGTCTGGGGTTTTTAAGTTGAAAAATAATTATGCCTTCATGTGTTGGTTTGATGAATTCCCATGATAAGGTTGCTTACCCCCCAAAACCTCTCTTCTCCTTATTATGATATTCTAGAATGAAGTTTTAAACAAATATCTTCCTGTCCATTCTAGTGATCAGTCTCAGAAAGAAACTCAGCAACAGTCTCAAATTCTGTGCATGAAAACAAAGGGAGAAGAAGGGCTAACGGTAGTGTGCTAAGCCTGGGTCACGGTTCAGTTCCTCCCTAAGCTGCACTCTTCCTGTGTGACCTTGGACCTTATCCCACTTCTTGTTACTCTCTAAAGTAGAGGTAGAAATACTTGACGTAGCACAGAGATATTGTGAGAGAGATAAACATCAAAGTCTGGGAGGTGCTCAAACACTACAGAGATAGAGACAAGATAAGTACTGTACATAGAAAAAACTCCATTATATGACTGAAAACCCCAAACAACAGGGCTTTAATCTTTAGACTTACAGTTTAAATAAAGCCTTGTCATATCCCATTGTGTAGTTTTCATGAATGTTTATTTCAATAGCCCTGTTGCAGTGACCATCTGGAATCATTCAGTCGTATAGTACTACTCTGGGCACTAATTAATTTCTTAAGTCCTGAGAACAAGGGACCGAGTCTTACCAAAATCTGATCAATATAAGACTTGAAGGATCAGGTCAGCTTGGCTGACACCAAGCTCAGCCAGGAGCTGGCTTGGTATCAAATTGCCATGGCTTAAGAGGTTACCGGGCACCCACTAGGCTCTGGGACCTCTGTTCATATATGCACTTTACCCATGGAAAATGCAAGGTAATATGACCTACCTAAGCTGACTTTACAATGCAGGCTAAGGGCATGCATGCACTTATGAATCTTAATCATCTAATATGGAAAGATCCCAATAATTAAACAGGTACAATTTTGTGCATACAAAGCTTTTTAGTTCCACCCCATCACAGCTGCTAATCAAGAGTTAGTCAGCATTTCTCACTGTTTTCCTGCTGCTGGAAAACAGGCTTGTATGTTCATTCTCCTTTTCTCTGACTCACCCTCACCTCCAGAAGCTCA
>WAAD01005571.1:169120-191933 GCA_013389945.1 Fregata magnificens
CATTTGGTTTGGAAGTATTTTCTGACTTTCACAAGCCTACAGAAAAGATAAGTCTCTTGACATGCACCTTGTGCTTTAATCACAAGAACATCCTTAATTAGAGGCAAATTCTGACACTGAGTCAATTAGATCATTTGTGGAATAAGGTAGTCCTCAGTGAGAGTGACAGTGGCAAAATCTGGTCCTTGATAAATGAAAGGCAATGCTGAGTACCTCCCTAGGACTTTGATGAGAATGCACAGTAACTCCCTTGTCTAAAAGTCTGAAGCTTTCCTGCCTTCCCTTATGAAAGTAAAGTATTTCNCCTAGAGGTTTGAATTATGTCACCTTCTGTGTTATAACACCACGTCTTTCTATGAGATGACTGCTGTTCATTTCTTATCTTTATTGTGTTTTGTGTGCTTATTTGTTTCCCAAAATACCCCTTACCATATTTCTTTTTACCATTGGAACAAACTTGTGATAATAGGGATGATACTTTTGTCAGCACATGGGATTTACTAGGTCACTGTGCATCTCAAATATTGCTAAGAGGTTATAGAATTTCTACAAGGCATAGTGGAAGGTCATTTATTTCCTGTGTTTTTAACCTTTTAGAACCAGTACATTGATTCAGAGTGAAAACAGGGTAAATATTTTTAAGAAAAGGAAATACTCCCATTTATGATTGATAAATTTCAAAATTCAGCATGTTTCAACTTGCTCAGATCTACGGTTAATATTATGCATCCCTTCTGCTGAAGCAGTCACTGCAGATAGCTCAGAAGCTCATCACTCTCCAGCTGCAAGCTGACAATTTATCCAGTTCGAGATTGTATGTCACCAATGAACGTTCTGATCACTTGTAAAAGGTAGTGCTCTAACCTTAGTAATTGCATAAGCTCTGGATGAGTCTTCTGGCTATGAGACATTTTCTTACAAGCAGTAAAAGTTCCCAAGACTACACAAAAAAGAAGAGATCATTGGAGATACTGCAGTGATTGTTCATACACTGGGAAGAAATGCTTCCTCTGGAGTGGAAAGAAGGCATAAGGGGCCAAAATTGTAATGAACGCACGGAGTTATAACAGGAATAAATTTAGCTCCATGAGTTTAGATGAGCAGCCTGGACAAAATGGTACGTGACAGCTCTTCGGAGACAGGTTTTCCTCTGAGTCTGTACTGCCACTTTAGCACTACATGTTTTTCTTAGCCCTAATCATATGCAGTGCAAGAAAGAAAAGAAACTCAGCTGCTTCTAAGTGCTGAAAAAGACAGTAGCTTTAGAGATTCAGATGAATGGGTAAATGGTTGGATGGACAGAGAGTAGAACCCCACCAAATAAACTCCTCACAATTTGGGCTCGCCAATTTTCTGATCCTTTTTCTCAATGGGTTAAAGAGAAGCACGTGGTTGTAATACCTGGAAAAAGTCAGGCTCAATATCATCAACCAAATCTCTTACCCAGGACAGTCAAGATTCTTCACCTCTTGAAAAAGAAAGATATAGGACAGAAAAGTTTATCCTTTTTTCATTATGTCAAAATTCCAAAATAAAGTGAATGACAGATCATTTTCGTTAACCAACATATTGAGCTATTGTAATTCTAAAAATATTTTATGAAGGGTTAGGGAAATCATGTAGACTGAAGAAAATAAAAATAGCAACTATTTTCAAATATGGAAAGATTGTTTTTTATGACAATTATCATTGAAAGATCTAATTAGTTTACTCTATTAGAATTCTGGATTGACACTAAAATAAAATTAAAAAATCTTCCAAAATGATGTTTAAAAAAATTCTCTAATCATCCAACCAACAGAATGACAGTCATTAAATGTAAGAACTTTATTGTAATAATGAGTATGTCATCAGAAGTTTCCTGTTTGCAAACAACTTTCTACTAGCATTTTTACAATGCATTTCAATTTTAAGCAACAAAAGTTGTACCTCTGGATATTCTTTCAATAATCAAAAGCCACTAATGTAGGTATAAATATTCAGATTTTTCTAACATGCTTTTTAGTTTTTCATCTGCAAGTGTTTGCATATGCAGTTGAATTCCAGGTAGAAATTTAGACATTTGTCCTCTAAATATTGGAAGCTGGTGCAAATAAGGTGGTAGAGAAACAACTACTTTGATTTACCTTTGCAATTTATTTTTGGGCACAAAAATATTGCTATACCTTTAATATATGCAAATTGCATGAACATGGAGCACAGGCCTGAGTCCTTTGAAAAATTCCTCCTTAATCTACTAGACAACCTTGGTCGCCTATTTGGGTAAAGCAGCAAAATTAATGGATGAAGGGAAAGCAGCAGATGTAATGTATTTGGATTTTAGAAAACATTTGATACAGTGTCTGACAAAACCTTACTGGAGAACTTAATTGAAGTTGGCTTGGAGAAGAACAGTGTTATGTGGATTGAAAATAAACATTAATGGATAAATGGGTAAACAAGACGGCAAAGAAAGGGTAATGATAAACCACAGTGTAATGATTGAGGAGTGGTGCCTACCAGGGCACCAGGGGGATCAGCCTTTGGTCTTATGTAACATCTCTATTAACGATCTCAAACACAAAGTAAGCAATATATTGACAAAATTAGTGGATGATACTAAATGTGCAGGAGATGTAAAGGAGAGGAATAAAGATTTAGATGATCTAATTATAACAGCATGAATAGAGAGTAAACAAAAGAAATTTCCAATCATTTCAATAAACAGCACTACAGCCAGATAGAAGAAATAGAGCAGGGAAATAATCTGTGGGATAGAAGATCTTCTGAGAAATGATCCAGAAGGAAGATCTAGAAGTAGTGGTTGACAATTAAAAATTAATATGAGGTCTACATATAACATAGCAGCAAACAAGGACGAAGTCAAGTGTGGGCCAAAGATGCAGAAAAATCTTTTCATAGGATATCATATAATGAGGTTGTAGTCCTTTCTTACATATCTGTGGTTTTCCACACAAATGGAATTATTGTTTTCTGTCCTGGACAATTGATAAGAAAGCACACTAGCTGGAGCAACAAATAAATAAATGATCAGAAGGGAGCTACATGGAAAAATAATGGGAAAGGTTAAAGCATACTTGATATTTAAGAATATGAACATGGAAATCACAATTTGCACACAGTTTATAGCTGAAAACAAGATACTTTTTTAAAGAAAAGGAGAAAGCTGAAAACAACAGGATAAGACTGAGAGGAGGATATAAGCTGAACACGAAAGGACAATATTCTTTATTTACATTAAGTATGACTAGCAGAATTGTTGTCATAGAGGAATGACGGAGCAAAGATGCCTGGGTGGTTTTGGCAGTAAAAGTTCTGATTGTGTCCAACTTCCTTTTTGAGGTGGCAGAAAATGTTTTCTGACCTGACACACGTCCAATAGTTCAGTTACACTCCACACACCTGATGCACCTGGCCTAAACGACAAGTAGGGTTGAAACCTTCACAGCTGGTAAGCTACAGTGATTTAGAACATATGCAGGCAGGGGCCCTGTCTTCTCTAAGGATTTGCTCAGTGGTGGAAAAGCTGGGGGGAGGGAAACAAAAAGGAAGGTCAGTAGCATCTGGAAACTTTGGCTATCCTCTAGGGAGATTGTGCAGCTCAGATGCCCAGGGTAGGGCTTGGAACTATGATTTATGTCTCCCTGTGCCAGCTTTGATGAATTTGGTGCAACATTACGTTGCAAAGGGTGTCTGGGAAATTCTCTGACTATCATGTGAGGTGTCAACATGTATGTAGAGGTGTTATGTAAAGTCTAGTACGACTATGGTAATCAGACGTATCAAGTGACAAGCTGCTCACAAAGTCTTGGAACCCGAGAGCATTGCACATGGGGATGCACCTGGATTAAGAAGCAGATAGTCTCTGCCCAGGGTCAGAGAAGGTGGAAATCAACGGCCTCCAGCAGGTGCTGCCCTAGCTGAATGGCCGCCCAGGGAGCGTTGGCCAGAGCTTCTTGCAGAATCAGCTGTGGTGCATTAGCAAAGGCAACAAGCTAGGGGCAGTGCTACCATATCGCTGCGGCAAATACTTTGAGAGGCATGGTGCATGAGAGCACCAAAATGACTCGTTGTATGTAGAAGAAGCTGGCTCTTCTGGGAGACATAAAAAGCAGAGGTAGGATGTGGTGCCATTTGCCTGACAGGAGCCTTTCTGGGGAGGGAATCAGCCGTTTCTTTCCACGATTCAGTAGAAAGGGCCACATGTCTGTGCCACTCCTGCTGCAGCTGTATAATCCTCTGGGACTCTGAGGCCAAAAGGAGATTGGTATTATGACAGGCTTCAACAGAAGTGATGGTAATGGTAATTTTTTAGTCTGTGAGGAAAGTTCAGTTTTGGACAGACACTGTGTGGCATTAGCCTTGTTGTATACAACTTGGTAGAGGACACTGTAGAGGCAGCACAGCATTTCCTTTCTGCCTCTGCCTGGGATCACTTGTTAAGCCATGCTTGTTCCCTGTCTTTATGCGTTCCAGACCACTGCATATGAACCAGATGAGAACAGATCTTGTACCATCTCAGAAGGATAAGGGTCTACCAGAAAATCAACATTAAGAGCATACATAAATTGTGCAAGCACTGCATGAGCAACACATGATATTTGTACAGTTCTTTCCTCCCAAAGGGTCCTAGAGCATTTTATTCCCTCATCTGACACTGAAATGCAGCCACCTCTGGGGTGGAAGCCAGCAGCCATTCAGCATCAGGGACAGTGCCATATTTAAGCAAGATAAATGCACAGAAGAAAGACCATCTGTTAGCATGCCAGTCAATTTGTAGATACAAGTAGAACCATAGCAAGTTGTGACAAACCCATGTGCCAGAGCCCCCTCCAATATTTCTAGCAGAGTACAGGGGAGCATAAGGAAGTCATTTGTGTACGCCCTAGTGGTGCTGTCAGCCTGCCTGGGAGGACTCTTTGCACTCTGTGATATCACCACTTCCCCCTAGGACAAGGGACTGAGCAGATCTGATGTTATCAGTCAATGGCTCCCCCATATAAGGGCATGAAGGTAGGCATGACAACGTTTTTGCTCAGCTCTAGTCAGTGGCTTTTGCCCAAGTCTTGAGCCAAATCTTCTCCGGAGGAGTGCCCAGAAACATTTGGCTCTAAAACCAAGCTGAGGGATCTCTAAGTGTCAAGTTGTAGAAGCCTCATGGAGTCTCTGTGGCCAAAACCGTGGAAAAGGAAATTTGCTCTGAATAGAGCCCTTATAGATCAAACATTCAGAGTAGACTAAACATCTTTGACAATGAGTCTAAGATTTCGTGGCAAGGCAATTTTACTCAGTAATTTCTTCAGATCTAAATGCTTTTAGTTCTCTAAGTTCATTTCTCACTAAATTATTTTCTCAGGACAGTTCGTTTGAACATAATAAGGCATCCAAGCCTCAACTACAGCAGGACCTTTGCAATACAAGTGCATGTGTTATAATACCTTATTTTCCATCATGGAGATTTAATCAAATTCACTAAAATGATGGACTGTAATAGAGATTTTTCAATAACGTATGTTAAAAGGGTCCTTATGTAATGACTTAGAAGTAGGGAGTGAAAAGATGATAGTGTGTTTCAGCATACAATATGCTATGAAGGATTAGCTAAACTATTGGGAAGCCCACACAGGTCTCTACTACCCTCAGTACTTGTGAGTCATTATGGTCTTGTTTGTTTCTCTGATAAATTCAGTAAACTGAGGTGCAGTATATCACGCAGCAATGCCGTATATCATTCCATTCTCTAATAGGAACATAAACCAATCATTGATTGCAAACAGGCTCTTTTAAAGATTCACTACACTGTTTGGCATTTCCAAATGTTTTTATGTTGGCAAGCTATTATAATAACTCATATGGGATCAAAATGCATATAACTTATTCCAAAGTATTCCACATGCTAATTAAGTAAACAGAAGTGCACTTGTCCCTACCTCCCCCATCAAAAATGAGTATGCTTATTCTCAGAACATTATTTCACTTCAACTTCTCCTCTTTATGTATCATTCCAAACCTTCTTCCCCCACCTCCAGCATTCATATTCCTGTTCACTGACTCTCTTGTTACTGTCTCTGTCTTTTCATATCTCTAAAATATTAAAGTGAAGCAAGGTAATGAGTCACTTTTTATCTCTCCAAGGAGGAGAGAGGAAGATGACACATTGTGCGCTGATCTTACTAAGAAAAGTACAGTATATGTGAAGATTTTTTTTTTGTTTTTATTTAATCTTTACTTTATCAAAACTGCATTGCAAGAGTCATCTTTATTCTCTGACAAAAAAGAGCAAAGCAAAGCAAAGGCAAGTGAAAGAAGCACTAACAATGATACCAATTACAACACTTTTCCAGTTCAGTTCAGGGCACTGGGTACTTTAGTGCAGCTTGAAGATAGTCATGTAAAAAAAATGTTTGATATGTATTAATTTCAAGCAAAATAAGCTTCCCCTTGATGTCCACATGTGTAAGTCCCATTAGTACTACTCATCCGCATAAACCAAGGGAAGAACAGACCTCTTAGAGTTAATTGTGTCTTCACATTTGAAGCCAGAACTACAATCTGCCATTAACACGTTTATGGCTTACATCTTTTTGCAGAGAGCGGGCGCCACAAACATCCTCACAGAGCACGAATGAGGGGTGATCCCTGAGCTGACATTTTGGGATACACATGCTATAGAAGGCAGAGGGGGAATGTCTGTCCCTCTGTGTCTCCCTCACTGCAGGGTTGTGGGGCCTTTTCAAAAGGCTCTAACTCTGAACTGGTCACTTGCTTAAGCACTGGTGGGGCTTTGCACCTACTATGTGTCCTGGAAGGAAACTGCAGGGGCAGGGCAGGGCAGGGGAGGAGTCTGGCATAAGGGAAGTGCTGGGGCCAAGAAATTGCTTCTGCTAAGGAATATTCAAAGGAGTTCACCTGGGTGAAAATGGTCCTTGAGGTGCAAATCATTCACAACCCAACTTGTGGCTCTAATCACTTGTGCCAGAGGAACAGCCAAAACCAGCTGCTCCATGTTGTCTCATTAGATCTGCCATTTTACACACAGCGGCCAAAGACAAAACAGGCAGTTGCTTGGCAGAAGCCTGGGGCTGCTTGGCACCAGAGCAGAAGCATGCTCTTAGCTCTGGCTGTGGCCAACCCCAAGCACAGAGAGAAGGAGAGAGGAGGAGGAGGCGGCAGCAGCCCACAGCCCGCAGGCAGTGCCAAGCTTCATTATTGCAACAAGATTTACAGGTTAGCTTTCTAAGCAGGTAACAACGCATGCAATGATAGAGAGGGACACGCACCTTATCTGAATCTCTTGGGAGTGTTGTGTGGTCTGGAGAGCCATAAGCAAAGGGAATCCTCTCATATCCACACCACTCTTGAGTCTGGCAGTGGGCTCCCATCTCTGGGTGTTTTTGTGAAAACAGAGGGCTAGTAAGCCGACCTTCCAGCACTTCATAGAATAGCAAAGAACTTTGAGCGTCATTATTGAAAGATTAGCTACAATCACCCCAAGCTCCAGCTCAGACACCTACCATGATTAAGTTCCACAGTGACGATACATTTCCCTTTATTGTAACTCTTTCAAACTGCATTTCTGCAAAACAACCATTGTAAAGGAAGGAGGCAGTTTAAGAGGAAGGCCCTATTATTGTATGGATTGTCTTTCTCTTGCAGTGTGTGTTACAAATGCAGAATTACAGTAAACAGGGCTGGCTATGAATCTTCCACTTTAAGATGATAAGATACCAGCTTGCTGATACAGCATAACTTTAGTAGTGTCCTATTTATCTATGTTGGAGGAGACAATATTAATCCCTTCAAAATAATATCACATAACTCCTACTGCAGATCCCTGTGGTCCCTCACAGGAAAGTCACAAAAATGCAAACCCTGCTAAAAGAATGAATTTCTTTCTTTAAAGAAAGTGGAGTTTCAGGTTTTTTCTTTACCGCCTTGGCATCTTCTCTGTTTTCCCAAGGCCATTGTTAATGATCATAAGACCACTCACAACTTGTGGACATTCTGGACAGCATCCACTTGCACTACAACGAAGAGCACAAACATTTGCATTTGGATAAGTCAAATTTATCTTCTTCCCCCGAGACTTTTACTTGGTCATTGGGCTCCACTGTGGCAAATGTCGCAGCATCTCTGACATGGAAGAGAAGACTGCTCTGTGCAGTAGAGCTGGCACAGTCAGGATGGTGAGGCTGGATGCCAGCCAGTTCCACCAGGAAGAGTATGCTTGGTTCAATCCCCTTGCCTACAGAGGGAAGACTTTAATTCTCAAATCCACCCATTGCTTGCCCAGTTAGTTCGCTTTTTCCAATGAAGACCTTCTAAGTGTGATGTACTAAACTTAACTGCATGCTCAGGCTTCCTCAGTCACCCTAGGACACAAGAGATCTTGGTTCACCATACCCATCTAAGTCTTAAATTCAGAGCTGAAGGCTGAAGCACTTGCCAAGGTCTTCCTTCTGCAGGCATCAGGAGTATCACTTTGACTGAACTGAGCTGAACAAAATAATGCAATTAAGTATTTAACTCTCAGCTGTGCTTTGGGAAAAATGTCTTGGAAAATCTGCATCAGAACTGGCTGGGCCGAACTGCAGAATGTCCACACTGTATCCTAAAACTTCTGAGAAGAAAATAGAGGCCTCTGAGAACTTTGCCAAATCACTGGTGGCTGTGCTTGTAGAGGACATGTTTATACAAGAAATTATGAAAAGTGCATAATATTGTCTGGGAAGAAATAAGCCCCCAAGGGTGCAGCTCTCGTTATGGGAGAGAAGGTAAAAAAGAATTGTAGTTTGCAGCATATATCCTTAATTTTATGTTGTACCTTTGAATATGTTGAGGTTTTGGAAGTTCCTCATTCTTACATGAAAATATATTCAAAACTTACTCTTCTTAAGATATTTATTTTTCTTTCCAATGCTGAGCGGAAAAAAACAAAGGAAAAGAACATGAAATACATTCGTGTCTAAACCGGAATCCTCACAGTGAAGGCAAATTGGGGACACTCCAAACAATGTCAAGTATTAAGAAGTGAAGAGGATTTTGCCCCCTATTGTTTTAAGGTCTTTTTTTCCCCTCACAATATGAAGCTAACTCTTACAACTAACCTCACAGGATTTCAGGCTGAAACAGCGTACTCCAAGCACCCCAGCAGCATTGAATGAAAATCTGCATACCCCTTACAGGTACAGAAAGTAACACCACTCCTTCAGGGAGCATGTAAGCCGTACATTATGAACCTATATTCAAAAGCATGCATTCTGTACGGAGAGTGAGGACGTATAGGAAGTAAATGCACTTTCAGGGTAGTGTAACACAACCCTCTGCTCTGCCATTCCCTTCTCCTGGCATCAGGGTGGATATAATTCTTCTCATGCATTATTGATAGACCCAAAAGCCTGCCAAGCTATCCTGCTTTTTTTGTGACAGACAAAGGAGGGTACACGGATGGCACCTCTCACTGCTCGGGGCTCTGCTTTCATTAAGAACATTTTCTGCATGTTCTCCAAGGGCACCCTCTGTCAGAGACTGCCACGCAATAAAAAAAATATGGCTTTGAAGTCCAGTGAATAGAAACAAAATGAATTAGCGTTCAGGTGTTCGTGCAACCTGATTACAAAGGCCCAATTCAGTGGCGTCCTTCACACCTTTTCACTTGTCCCCGCATAATCTCGACACATCTTTTAGGCTCTCTGCCTTTCTAGTCCCCCTCCTCCCTGCTCCCCCCCGTCCCTTTATTTCCTAATGCTTGCAGGTCCTCCAGGAAGACACAAGCACTTACAGTTGTTGAGTGATTAAATATTTATAATCAGGGCAATGAGTGAGGTGTTGAATAATAAATGCTAAGGTTGAGGCGGCCTTAGATAATTTCTGTAGATTTCTTCATCCACAGCCTCTTTGATTCTAAGGCAAAATCCTTTTAATTAACAAAAACTTTTTTTCTTTTCTTCCCTTCTTCTTCTTCCTCTTCTTTTTTTAGCAGCTGTGACAGGCAATAGTCCTTTATTACTGTTTCGTTTGTGAACCTTAACCCTGAGACAGTGCTAGAGCTGTCATTAAAACCTTAGATAGACATGCATAAAATTTACATTGGTTGTTGCTTGCTCACATTTGGGTTTGGTTTTTAGATATATAAAACATATATATATATTTACCCACATTCACTGAAACTCCTCTACATCAACTAGTATTTAGTCAAGAAATGAAAGTCTGTAATAAATGGTCAGTCAGCTATTAGAGACAGTTATAGCATGTTGTGATGAGGACGATGAGTGACCTATAGAAAGCTTCTTTATAGAGCTGTAATTGTAGATAACGCGGTACTTTACAGAACAGACAGAACAGCTAGATTATCCACAGGCTTCTCTTGATTTGAACTAGCAATGAATTCAGTCTTTAATATCTCTTTTTGCCCTCCTTAATCTCCCTAGCCAATGGCATTGGACCTAGGGATTTTCTGAATCTTTTTTTCTTTTAAAAAACCTCTTTTTTAAAAAAAAATTCTGGCTTCTGGAGTCATGTGAGAATTTCAGTTTAGGGGAAGGAGCGTTCTTCTTCTTTAAGAAATATTTCAGACACTAGTGGTATGGACAAACAGCCTGTAAGAGTGATGTCTCATGAGATCAGAAGTCCTGCAGCAAGTAAGAATCGTTTTCCTTCCCCTCTCCCTCCAGTTACATTCACTCTCATGACTATGCAGGAGGCTGATTTGTCATTTCTGAATGCTGGATTTGGCTGAGAACTGCTGGTATAACACAGACAAAGTAAAATACAAGGCAACATCTCCTGTAAGCCAGGGTTTGGAGAAACTAACGGAAAATGACCAAAAGTAGGAAAAATGCATTCAGCAATAGGATTTGGAGAAATATTAAAAAGACATCTGACAGTTAGGAGTTTTGAAGCATTTCAGTGTCAAAGATGACTTAACCTGGAGCATAAAACTAACACAGAAGCATTAGGAACCCCATGGTCTGTCTCCAATCATGTCACTCTGATGGCTATATCACTAACTCCTCACAAAATGGATGTTACAGTATTTCTCCCTGTGGCAACTCATTTTGAAGCTTGGTAAATAAATGTTTGATAATATTTTGAGATCTTCAAATCAGAAAGGAACTGGAAAACATTAAAAATGCAAAGCAGTGTAAAGGTTTCTCTCTGATGCTCCTTCCCTCTCACACTTTTCCCCTGCTCCAGGGTGGGCTCTTTTCCACGGACCACAGCTCCTTCAGGAAATACCCACCTGTTCTGCCGTGGTCCTTTCCACGAGCTGCAGCGTGGATATCTGCTCCACCACGGAGCACCTCCTCATCGTCGTCATCACCCTCCTCCTGACCTTGTTGTTCCCTCTGCTGTTTCTGACTCTCATTGTTCCCACTCTCCCTCCCTCCATGCAGCATGTGCTGCCCTTTCTTAACTACGTTTTCCCAGAGGCACCATCAGCTTGGCTGATGGGTGCAGCTGTGTCCTGTGGTGGGGCTGTTGGAGCTGGCTGGAACCAGCTGGAACCGGCTGTGTCTGGCATGGGGCAGGCCCAGCCTCTCCTCACAGAGGTCACCCTGCAGGCCCCGCTGCCAGCATCTGGGCACAGACACCCAAAACAAGCTAAAAATTTTAGCAATAAATTACATTTTGAGAAACCTGTAATCTAACATGCTGTAGCTGGACACTGGTGAGGAATATTTCTGCTGATACATTCTGTTGTTTGACTCTTCAGATATAAATACAGATCAAGAGAAATTAAGTTGTCCACTTAAGCTCAGTCGTTGAAATACAGAAGGGAATAAGGGCTGAGTTTAAATCAAAACATCATGATTTGCTCGTGATTCGCTCTGTAATGCGAACAATACTGCTGTTCTGGTCATATTATCTCATATTACCATATTACCTATCATTATATCAGATAATTTGAAATAGTGTGACATCCAAAAGAAAGCAGGTGTTGGGATTGGTATTTCAAGGAGGAAAATGGTGACATCCTGGAGACTAAAAAGGTGACCAGGGATGAAAACATTTGCTCTATTTACATGTGCAGCTCTAAACACCAGGACAGTGTGCAACAACAGAAGCAGCAAGCTGAGCTTTCTGGAGGATTTTTTTCTTGTTCTTGTTGCTGAACGTTGATTTTCTTGCAATCTTATTCTCCTACCCAGCTTCATGCTGCATGGCTACTTCATCTTCCTGTTGCACCTCACCAGGCTTCAAGACCTCAGTCCTTAACAAATTCATGTAAGTGTTTGCTCATGTGCATGGACCATTCATGTCCGGAAAGATGGGGCAGGGGAGGGAAGGATCCTGAATGAAGAAGTTTCCAGGAACAAATTTGGCCTGTAAACTCTCTAGAGCAGCACTCAGCTTGGTAGCAAGCTCTATGGCTTCTATCCTTGTCATATGTTGACCCTAGATGCCACAAAATGAATGTGTTCAAACTAATTTGATTTCTCACACCTTTTTGATATTTGAAGAGGGGAAAAAATCATCCCTAAGTCAATTCCTTTAAGTTAATTCAAGCCTTTAACCTCAGTTTTCTCAGAGTCTTCTACTCCCTTTTTTTAGTATTTTCTATTTCCAGAACTGGGTACTTTACTTGGGACTTTGGATCAACTTCTAGCTGTAAAATTCTGTAAACCCACCAGTTTCAGGAGAGTTGCTTGTGCTTTTCACTGATAAATAGAGATCACAGGTGAGTACTACAGAAGAAACTCCCATTTACACTTCAGCCCTTTACACCACCTGTCTGTATCTTGGTATGTATACGACATTACAGAGTTAAGGCTGTGTTACCCTGGCAGAAAGATGGAAAAAGGTCTCAAGGTGCACAAGATTTATTCCCCCCTCAAAACATAGTCTTTTGTCCCAAGTCACCTATCACTCTTACAACTGAGTCCAGTTTTGAAACAGATAAAATGCTTACAAGGAATTTTTCTCCTGAAGAGGACCATTTGGGCTGTATATGTTGGATAGCACCCTTTGTGCAGAGTGAGTAATGTGAAAGATTTCATATGGGTGTTTAGGCTTGAAAGAAGACAGTACAGAACAGATAGAACTTGTAATTAGGCAAGATCTTCGTTCTCTGCCTCATTTATCCACTGATTTAATTGGAAAGTAGTTAAACAACTTCTTCCCTCTCCACTACACTTACAAATTTCTGGAGGAGGAGCTGCCACTTCACATGCATTTGTACATCTCCTACCAGTAAGGGTCAGATCTTAGTTAGGGCTTCTCAGTGACATTATAAACCAAAATCATTATTAATAAGAATATTAATAGTAATAGAGGTAAATACCACATGAATAAGGCATTCAGAGCTCTGTTGTAAACATCTCAAATTCAAAAACAATCCCCAGATTTATCAACAAATCTCACTTTATGAAGAGAAAATAAATCCAGGTGCATAATTAAGTTATTGCAGGGTCACAACACAAAATCTGCATAAATATTTGACTCCTAACAGCATTCATTCTTGTAATACTTCATGCTCCTCAGTTTCCCTTTGTCAGGCTCATCTTTACACAAGCTTTCAGGCACCCTGAGATGGTGCATTACAGAGGTAGCAGCAGCGTGCATGCCAGAACTAGAGCAATGGATGGTAAAAGGTTACTTAGAATTGCCTCCTAATTTTGTTTCCTCTCCCCACCAAGAGGTAATTGCTAAACCACCAACAGCTAAATAGATTTATCACCAGATGCCAAGGCTGCTGATAAGTTTCGGGCATGTCTTTCCCAGTAGGGGCCACTACAGAGCATTAAATAGGAAGACTGAGAAGAGAAAATGAGTACAGTATAACAGAAGGAACCAGGTAAATATGAAAAATGCTTCACTGGAAGATTAATCCTTCCTGTAGTCCACCGTTAAAGTAATAAAAGGTTTATGATTCATTTCTTACATTATAATGGAGGAGGCAATTAGTAATTACTGGATTTATAGTATTTGTTGTGTTAACTCAGCCAATAAAATACACAGCAAAACTGTTTTTCTGAAGCACATTCATTGCAAAGTAATGTTCCTGAAGCATTAAAAATGCAATCTAGTGCACTGCACTTCATGTGTTATTACAGAAAGAAGGATGGTTCTCTAATGTACACTGAGGTATTAAGAACTCAAATATTTTCTTCATTTTTTCTATGCAATTTTTTTTCCCAAAGAAAGGTTAAACTATCTAACTCTAGTAATACAATTTAGCACGAAACCCCACAGCTGCTTAACGTCTATTGTTAAAAAACTAAACACACTTTCTCAATCAAACTACCTCTTTCCCCTTAATGTGCAATCAAGTTTGGGTCTTTTCTTGGCATGGGGATATGGCCAGACTCAAGTAATCTTCACTGGTTACTGTCATTTCCTTCTTTATCTGCCCTAAAAATGCTTCTTACTTCCACTGAAGTATTTCATTAAAATATTATTTGCTTCAGCAGTATTTTTGTCCTGCTGTGAATTGGAATTCCGTTATTATACATTGTTCAGTTTCAAGTAAAGGTTTACATTCTGGCACTGCTACAAAGCAAATTTTATATTAAAACTGCTCTTAATATATAGCAAAAAATTTAGCCTGAATTAACAAAAAATGAAAGTATTATTTCTGTTACATTCTTGTATCTCACCTACATGTGCCTTGGAGCTGAAGAGCTAGAAAAATAATTGATTTATAATGTATCCATATTCAGTTATTGGGCTTCTGTCCATGAGCTAACTTAAACATGTAGAATAATAGAAAACACAGAACTTTCCATCCAAAAAACACAGTCATCTTTCACTTTAGCCGATAGAAAATATACAATAAACACCACTCATCTAGAGGGACCCTACAGCCAGGGAGGGAAAATGGAAGGGAAAGAGGAAGGAAAGAGGTGAAGTTTGAGGAAACCCCTCTAACTTAAGCGAGGCATTTTTCTAAATCATGACTATAGGCATAACCCCCATGAAATTCAAGGTTGTCTGTTCCCCTGCTAATACGCTTTCCTATATGTTCCCTAAATGCTTTTATTTACAAAAATAAGATTGACTTTCCCTCCACTGAAAAAAACTAGCCACATAATTCTTGATCATCAAGGCAGGAACACCCTGTAATGCAATTTCCTTCTAAAAGTTCCTAAAACCTAATTCAGAGTTATACTGTCATGTGTAGCGCTCCTCAGGTGTTCCTTGAAAACCATTTCCCCATCTGAGTATGTAACTCTGTCAAACCAAAATGGAAGCAGTCAATCTTGTCAACTGTTTCTAGCCAAAAAGGTTTTTGACAGGGCAGAATTATTATTCTTAATAGTAAATTTCTGCTGTGGAATTAAATTCACTAGAGTAAAAGCTGTTGGAAAATTCAAAATTGTCAAAATTATTGAAGTAAATATCTTAATTCACCTGAACATTTTTCTGACCCTATTATCTTCAGAATTTTGATTGGTAATATTGATTTTCAGTTTCTATGTGAAAAAAACTGTAACCTGAATTTTTTGGGGAAGACAACAAAAGCTTACATCATCCAACACCAGTGACAGATCTACTGCAAATGCATTATTTGTTACATTGGAAAAAACCTTATAGAACTAACATGTAAAAAACCCCAAACAATAATAAGTCATATAGCATACTCTTTGTCACTGCTTCCTTAATATAGTTTCAAACCTGAAGAGGAGTCTGTGTGCCTTAAAGCTTGTTGGTTTTTTACCAACCGTATCAGTTGATCTAATAAAAGATAATGACTCTGCAAACCTTCTCTTTAAAAACATTTCACACAGTCTAGCTAGAGACAGAGGGGGAAAAATTAAGTTCACAAGCCTTGCTTGTGAAGTCCCATCGAAAGGACGATGAATTTGTCTGGATGCAATATGTAATAAACAACCCTGTGAAAAAAAAGGCAGAAGCTCGCACAGCATCTGCTTTGCAAACTTAAATAACTTGGCCATTTAAGTTGTTTTGTTTGGTCTATTGCATATGGCAAAATGGTCCAATTGATGCACTCAGTACCATCAGTATTTCATTTTTAAAGACTAATCTGTTCTCTTCCCTCCCCCTCCCCATGTTGATGGAGGATCAGTTTAATAACTGGATTGCTGGCAGTGCACTTGAGTGCTGGTGAGTCAGCTAGATGGGAATGCTCCCTCTGAGTCAGTGCGGAGCCAGCCTCCCAGCATGGTGCTTGGGGACACTCTGGTGCTTGAGCTGCAATCATTTAGATCAGAGAAAACCAAAGCTCTGAACAGTTGCGGTCACTTGAGATCAGATGGAAAAAACAGAGATATTACGCCAGTATCCTCAGCAAACTCAAAAGGAGGCAATAATTGCACTGGGCCAGATCTGCTCACACTCTGCCAAGAAGCTTGATGAGATAAAGATAGTCTTCTTTGTTTTCTGTCATTAAAGAGTCAAGCTTATTATTTTTTTATTGAAAGAAACTGTGTAAAAGTTGCTATATTCCACACGAGAAGTGGTTGCATTTCGGTGCTACAGAAAGCGATTCTGGTACGTATAAGCTGTAGGTTTCCACATGACAAGGAATAAATCAGTCCTAGCTGTGCTTTTGCATTGATTTCAATGGAGTTTAGAGCAGTCCCAGAGTTTTTAAAGCATCTATAAATCATCTGGGAGAAAATAAAAGGCATTTAATCACAAATTAATTCTTCTTTCAGAAAAAAACTGCGCTACCAATTCTTCTCCTGGCCTGCAAGCTCTTTGCAGCAGGGACCAGAATTTTATTTTGTGTTCAACCAGTGTATAGCACAGTCAGCTCCCCGCACAATCAGCTCCTCTGGGTTTTGAATGATGTGTCTCAACAAAGCTATAAGAACAGTGATAACCCTGATGACAATGATGTCCACGATAATAAATTCAACACTTTCCAGTAAATAGCACATATAATTATTACACTCCATTTCTGTTTATTATTCAAGTATTTTTAGTTTTCCTTAGCAGAAGTTTGTGTCACTGACAATGCAGCCAATTAAATACACAAAAATGAACATCTGCAAAATTTCCAGCCAAAAAGAAAGCTCTGATTCTTTCTTGCTTCAAGAAAGAAAGGGACAGACTGACAGGGAAGATTTTTCTCTTTTGCATTCTGAAATACTCCAATTCTTGTTGTAACCACCATCCCCTTCATTCATATAGTTGCATAGTTAGTTGGCAATTTACTAGGGATTCATCATGCACACAGAAAACCATCTGACAAACAAAATAAATTCAGTGAAAGGGACAATAACACTAAAATTTCAAAATGATTCAAGGTACACAGGTCAGGGAAAAAAGATGATGGTATTCAAAGTAAAACAAATAAACATTTACTTTAGCACTGTATCAAAATGGAAAAACATGTTTCCTGATGTGTGAAGTTCAAATGAAACTCTCCACAAAAAATATGTTGAGATCCTGACCTGAGAACTCATGTGGCAGGAGAGAACTCAATGCAAAATTAAAAGGAATGAGCTCTCCACCCACCAACTTCAGCAGTGCTGCTAGGCACTGTAATAATTAATTGAGCCTTGATATTTCATCAGCCTTTGATTACAGAGTGGAGCTGAGTGGAACATTCACACAGAAAAGTGAGACAATGTTGCAATGAAGTCAGGAAAAAAATATCACATTTCATCCAGCAGAGTTTTGTGAACTTTGACATTTGATTTCACTTAGCAGAATGAAGAATTGCATTAGAGTAGAGAAGGGGAGCACACTAGATTGGGAGGGAGAGACAAGGGTCAGGCAGCATACTGTTCTCTAAATGTTTCATGTGTTTAATAGTTAATATTTGAAGATATGGGAGCAGATTCTCAGTTTGACCAAAATTTTGATGCATGCAGAGGAAAGAGACCTCTCAGGACACAACCAGCATTTCCAGCCATTCCAACCAGACTCAGGACACTCTGACTCCTAGCCCAGAGCAGTATGGCGACTGCTCCAAATCTCTCAGGTTGGTCAAGACCCCTAATGAAATGTTGGACAGCTGAGCAGAGGTGGAGCAGACACTGAAATATAGCCCCTGACACCCAGTGATGTGTTTCGGAGTGAAAGCCTTGCCCAAGGGCAGCTGCGCCTGGCTGTGCTGCCAAGCTGTCTCTCTGCTGTGGGCGTTTGTGTGGCAGCTCAGAAGCCAGTGGAGAGCTGGTTTATAAAGTGAGCTGAGAAATTAGTGTTCATTTTTATGATGGCCAACATTCACCTCAGCACTGCTCAAGTCCCTCAGCATCATGTGGCTTTCCAGGAGCAAACCCTCTTCTGGCTGAAGAATTTTGCCATTGATTTTAATGTAAGCCTTAAGGAGTGTTGGAGGAGGTTGTGTGAAGGGGGTCTTTGTACGGACACTCGATTTGCGGAATTTCACCATCCCTCAGTAGCATGATCATGGGGGGGCAGAATTTGTTTAAGTATCAAGGAAAAAACAAACATGTTTTAGCTAGTTTTGATTGTGCAAATTCTGTATGTACTTCTATGGTGAAATGTATTACCCTCATATACCAAACTTTTTATTCAACAACATGATGTAAACAGCTAATTTTGTCCTTTTTGCTAGGACTAGGAGTGCTTTGGGGGAAAGAAGGTGGGGGGGGGAGGAAATACTGGTATGTGTGAAATGTAGGAGAGGAAATGTAAGAAGAGAGAAATCAGAACATGACACATAATAAGGCTACAGAAAGAGTAGCTGATAAAAAAAGAGAAGCATTAAAGAGGAAATTAAAAGACAACAAGTTATCCGCTTGGAATTGATCAATAAACAAGAGCATATATGCCTGTAGTAATGTCTCCATCTTCCATTGGCAGTTCCTCCAAGATCTAGGGTGTTCCCTGAGTCCTGGCTGACATCCAGCTCGGGTAATTATATTCCGCTTACATAAAACTCCCCTTGCAGTTTCAATTGGACACCACTTTGCATCCCAAACTGTTCTGCAGTGTGGTTATGCTTGCTTCACAGCAGAGATGGCTGCATTTCAGCAGGGAGCAAAGTTATCTTTTTATATAGTTCATATACCATGTTATAAAGCACCTGGGACCCTTCTGCATCAAACGTGCTGTACACATTATGTTATCAGTAGTATTCAAGTTATTAGGAGAAATAGTATACAGTCATCATTTATCTACTGAGACAATAAATTCTGTGTTAAGTAGGGTCTAAGCTAAATCACAGTGCCATAGTAGTGCTCAGATGGAATTGAATGGCACAGTTATAAAAGTAATTGAACAAGCCAGTATGGCTACAGCTGGGAAAAGTAAATCAAAGGCCCAGATCCTCAGCTTAAGTAATGCGGATTCATAGAAGCTCAGCTATTTACACCAGTGGGGAATCTGCCTCAAAAAACAGGCTGGCAAAGAGAGATTGACCATCCTTCCCAAAGTTTTAATGCTTTCCCACCCAGCAGGAGCAAGCAGGGAAGTGCTGATGAACCGTGTTTTAGCAGTAGTTGAAGACTCAGGGGAGGTTCTGAGGCCAAAAAATTAGAGAAAGGGCAAAAATGCACATACACATACACACACACAAATTCAGGGAAAGAGCCAGTGCCAGTGAAAGAGAAAACAGAGATTCAGAATGCAACTAGGGCTGCAGAAATGATCCACAGCAGTCAGCAGCCACAGGTGAAGGAGCCAGAAGAGGGGAATTGTGCTGTTGCCCAGTAGCTTGAAAAGAAACCTGACTTCTTATTAGTTTGGGTTTTGGGGGTTTTTTTTAATGTTTAGATCAAAAGGGCATCAAGTAATGCAATCCATGTGTTTACACAGAGAACAGTATTAGTATGGGGATGCATGGAAGCCACATGGGAATATCTGCTAAATGAGACTATGCTGAAAACAGCCATTCAGCAGTCTTGCAAAACCCGTTGTATGGAGAAGAGTTGACCACCGCATAATTCAATTCAACTAAGTGAAAGACACCGAGTGACTGAGCACAGCAGCTTGTGAGGGAGAGACAGGTTTGCTATACTGGTCTAACCTGTTACTTTTACAATCACTTCCACATCCAGAGTTAAGAGATGGAGCACGATAAGTTCCACAATGAAGAGTGTGATAGAAAAATGTAATCAATTAGTGTGAAGGCAATGTAGACAAAGCAGAGCATTCAGCTTCCAGAATTTCAGAGAAGTGTATTTAAAAGATGGAAAAATGGTGTAAGTTCATTTTTGGTAAATTGTTGTTTTCTTGATCATGCTTTTGACTTACTGAACAGCCACCGGCACTTCATTTACTAGTTCTTATTATAAAATGTAACATGAAAAGAACTGTATAATGAGAGACAGACATTTTCCAGAGCATGATTTTTCTGCTGAAGAAAGCTCGTTTGGACCTGCAAAGCACTCTTTTGAGAGAAGGAGCCAAATAATCTTTCATCCTTGGTCAAGTTACATAGATAAGGAACTGTTGGGGCTCCGTGGAATCCATGATTATAGAAACTGTTTCAAAAATATTGTAAAGGCGGAGGTAAAAGCTCTAATGTATGCCAGTATTTGGCATCTTCTAAAGAGGAAGGAAAGTCAATTGAGAAGGTGAAGGTTTAGCTCCTACTGTTTTCTGATTGACCAGCCGGTGCTGGTGCAAACTTCAGAAGATAGCAAGAATATAAACGAGTCAACCGAAATAGATTCAAACAGCTAACATCAGAGTAAGGAGAACCTGCTGGATACAGTCAAAGAGTGATAGATTTAAATGGGAAATACTGCTGGATAGTATAATTTCTTTCAAAATAGGAGGAACTTTTAAAGTACAACAGCTGTACCTATTCCATACTTGGAAGAAAAAAAGTCTCTTTTTCAGAAACAACTAAAGGTAATTGGGAATAAAGCTTAAGAAAATGGGTCAAGGAATATTTTTATTATTATTTTGCACATACTTTGAAGTATTTTGTTGAATTACAGAACCACATATCTGAAAATCTTACTGAAGCACCGGAGACAAGACTTAATTCTTTATTGCAGGTCTGCTAATGCTCTTCAGAATTAAGCTAAATTACTGTGTCTTTGAAGCCTCATATTTCTGACAAATGTCTAAGACTTTTTGATCTTTACCATGTATTTCACACTGGTCCACAAGTGAACTTTCCAAAAAATTAGCTTTTGATTTTGTGCCTTGCATTTTGTCAACTGGATTCTTGTGAGCTTTGGTTTAGCAACTTTAAGCCTCTGCTTCACAGAGGCTAATTAAATTAAATCAACTGAGTGAAAAGGCAGCCTCTCAGGTCTGCAGTAGAACAGGAGCCAATCCCAGAGGGATGAAGAAGGGTAATGCAACAGCATGCAAGCTTCTCCCCTTCCCCCTTCTTCTTTGTGGAAGCTGTCCTAGGCACTGTCCAGGAGGCTGTTAGCTGAAACTGGCATCTGCCGTCAACTAACACTGGGCACATGAAAATGAGCCAAAAAGACAACAGAAGGAGAATGGAAGTGCCAATGTCCTCAGTATTTTGACGCCAAGTGGAAACAAAATCTCCTTTATCTACCTTACTAATTTGTTTGATTAAGGGGATGTGACTTTTTCCCATACACTTGTGATTGGTGAGAAAGCTGCTGGAAGATGGCTTTTGAAATCATGTGTGCCATTGATTGCAGCTCACAGTCTGTGGGCAGAAACTACTGTATTATCTCCTGATTAATACAATAGCCTCACTATAGGAAAGTCTGCAAAGCTGGGAGAGCATAGGGTAATTTCTACGGGTATGTGCCACAAGGTTGCAATCAGCAGACATAATTTGAGGTCATAGTAGTTACCATGTCAGGTACAGGTGGAAGTTTAGAAATCTCACCTTCACAGGACTATTTTTTCATACTGCAATATAAGACCACTGGTTACGAAAGTTTAAGTGTCCAAGACAGTACTCACAACTGGAACTGGAAATTATTTTGCTGTATTGCATAAACATGGAAGTAACCTTTCCTCTCCAAATGTGATGTGGTCTTGTGCTAAGTGGCTGAAAATCTGGATGCATTGAGCTCAAAGAAGGAGACAGGTCTGCAGGGAGAAGTAATACAGTGTTATTAAACTGCTTAATAACATTGTGGGGTGGGGGGAAAAAGAAAAACAGAAATGCTTTCAAGCACACCAGCTCTTCTTCAGAAATAAATTTCATGACCTTACATTCCTTAAACTCAGTGGGAGTTTTACCATTGGCTCCTTCATCTCTCATATTTAAATTGCAAATAGAGAGGATGTAAGATTCATCCTGAAGGAAGGGAAATTGCCTACCATTAAAGAAATGATGGGGTTGTTCTAAATAAAGCCTGGAGTGCTGGAGCATCTTGACCCAAAGTGGGTGTAGAGTTCAGAGAAGGCAAGTCACAACACTTTTGTGCATTGGTTTACCCACCTGTTAAACGGGTCTAACAGTCAACCTGAGGAAAACAGGGAGGATTAATTAACGTATCTGATGTTCTCTGAGATTCCAGAGAAGAGAAAGAATACAGTGCAAAGTACTATTCTGATTTTTGTCATTTCGGTGATCCGTCATCCTGCAGCACTGTGGGGACAGGAACTACTGTCTGATTCAGCAGGCAAACACATGCAAAAGCCGTTGAGATTTGCCTTTGTTGTGGGTTGTCAAATGTGTTTTTATTTTTATTTAATTATCGGACTTTATTGGGAGTGAGTTCTGATTCTGAGTGCTTTCGTGGGACATCAGATGACGAGTTGGTACCAAGGGAAGTGTTTCAAAGTAGGTCAGGTACCACAAATGTAACCAGACAAGTCACTCAGGGGAAGATCAGCTGTTTCAAATAAGTCAGAGACTACAGGCTGTAAGACAATGATTAAAGCTTAGAAACCTTTACTGAAGCCACAGCATGATAGGCCTGGATCACTACAGCAGTCAGATAAGGTTGTGCTATTATCAGTTTTCAGCCATCGTGCTGAA
>WAAD01005584.1:0-31949 GCA_013389945.1 Fregata magnificens
TGTTTGCCCGCCCTGTTCGCCGCGCTCCTGGTCGCGGTGATAAATACAGTTTCCTCAGTCTTGATGACCTGTCTCTAATATATTTACCCTGGCATCCCTCTAAAGGTTTTTAATATCAAAGTTAATGCTTCTATTTAACTGTGTAGTAACTGTATGCACTAGATGAGTTCCCTTCAGTACTGTTCTTTTGAAGACTGCGTGGCTGATGTGGTCCTTGGCGCTGAGCAGTCCCAACACTTTGCCCTTTGACAGCTTGTTCCAGTCTGTTCCAGTGGAGCTATTTCTGCCAGCAGTTTCCAGTGGGAATTGCTCCCATTTCAGAAGCCAGTCCTCTTATTTCGTCCTGAAATCATTGCTTCCGCATTTAGAAGTCAATTGTGATCTTTAACTTAAGCAACTCTTCTCTCTCACTAGCGTTGCTGTATTGACAGTCAATTTTCTTCTGAGCCTTCGTTTGCTTACCATGAACAAGACAATTTTCTTAGCCTTTTCCCATTAGATTAGATCACCTTCCCTGCCTCCACCTCTCTCTTCTGGCCAATGTGTGGCTTAGCAGAACCGGTGAGTAGGAGAGTCATTAAAGCTGCACGATGAAAGCTCATGATATGAGCAAGTCCCTCCTCTCCCTACCCAAGATTCGCTTAAATTGGGCCAGGCTCTGAAAAGGGTGCAAAGACCCAGGGGCAAAAGGGAGTCAACTGAGCATGGATACATTTAGTCTGGAAACTAGGAGCTTCATTAGAGCTGTAGTTTCTGAAAATGCCTTACAGGTTAGGCAAGACCTGACTGCTTTTGAAATGGAAGCATGATGGATCTAGGTGCTAGTGATCCTTGCAAGAGAAAAAAATTAGAACTGAGGATTTTAGTATCTGTGCATTTGGAGCCTAAGTGTTTTGTTAGATCTGAGCTGACTGTCTCTCCGTGGTGAGTTGGGAATGGCATAATTTTTATTATGTCTTCACGTCCCTGCCTTTTGCCATACTCATCAGAGATACTTACCAGCTGTTGAAAGCCCCGAATAACCATTAGCCTAGCTTCAAACTCTTGCATATCTGATGTCTTCTTGAGAGTGCATCTGTCCTCAGTGCTCCAAGCGTGTGGAGTTACCTTTCTGCATGGAGCAGCTCGGTGATGCCCAGCCGATGTTGGTTATTCCTCAGTTTGGTGGTACCATGGAGAAGCACTCCTCCCATAAAGTGGCCACACCGAGGGTCTAATAGATCCTCACACTTGTAAATCTGGTTATGTGGGTCCTTCTCTGGTTATGCTTTGTTATGGCCATGTGGAGACCACCATTTGTGCTGGAGACATTTTTCTGTCTTTCCGCCAGGTGCAGGATCTTGTGTTCTTGTAGATCAGCTGTATTTTAGGATTGCTGTGTTCCTTGGGGTAAGTCATCAACTCGCTACAGCTTAGTACCAGTTTGGTAGTACACTGTATGCTGCAGGAACATAATTTCCTTGCAGCCTTGATTAAAATATTTGTACATTACTGTCAGTGACTTAAAAATAAAGGTCTTCAGTGATTTGTGATGAGTTCCTATTTGCACACTTCCCTGTCCCTAGACATTCTGGATGAGTTTTCATGTGCAGAGTTGTTGTTTAAGATGTTCCTCTCGCATTAGGAGCCTGACAACAGCAGGCTTGATTTGAAAGCTACAGCTGTCCTTGCGGGACAGCCGTTCAAAGTGCCTTTCACTGGCATTACATTTTAGGAACTTCTCTCCTGGTAGGTCAGGATGAACCAGTTGCGTGTCAAATCAACCTCCACCCAACTGTGAAAGGTCATAATTGATACTGATGAGATATTAAGAAGGTTAATAGGCATTAGGAAAGTAACTGTTTGCTAGATCAGACCTTGCATAAGCGCAAAGCAGCTATGGCTAGTCTCTATGAACGGGCTCCAAAAGGGAGCTAGTCTCTGCAGCTCCAGTACAGAGGGGTCATAGTGCCCAGGTCCAATGTGTGCACCTGAGGTGCTTGTCTTTTCCATGTGCTGGTGCAGGGACAGTGAGGAGGCTGTGGACGAAGCTCTTTGCTTTGGCTGCCTCTCCTGTGGTTGCAGGGAAGCCTTGGGAAAGCTGAGCATCAAGGCCTGCAGTCACTTCTCTCCAGTTTTCCCATGAAAGACAGGAGAAGATGGGTGCCTGGCTAAGCCATGGGAGCAGGGAGCCTTTCCTCAGTTTCTTCATGAAATATTGCTGAGCCTTGTCCATTTTACTGTTCTCAGGGATTTGATCTTGTTCTTTAGGCTGCAGGCGACAATCAATGTGGTTTTATGGGTCCTCAGACTATTCCCTTTTGACAATCTGCAGCATTCAGTCCTGGCTGGAATTTAATATTGTTACTCCTCTTAAGTGAGAGCTGCTTGAGCAAGGCCTGTTGTGCAGATGATGAAACATGAAGCTTTTGTTTTTCAACCTACTCATTGTACTTGTTGCAAAGATCCTTTTCATGCAGTGGTTTTGGGAGATGAAATGCAGCTGGAGTGCTCCCAGGTTATACTTGCATTTTCCTGATTTACTTCTTACATATGCAGATGCTGTCTAAACATGTGCCTGCCTCTGGCCGTGAAAACATCGGGAGTAGCTGCTCTTGCTTCATTTATCTTTTTGTCCAGACCTGTGGCCCTTTTTCCACTTTTCCCACTCTACTTGAGGAATGTCCAGTTGCTCAGCTTGGTCCCTCTAATGCCTAGATATATGGGGCAGGAGCTGGCTGCTAGGATCACTGGTTTTCTTCCATAATACTAATTTCTGTTTTCCTGGACATCTTGCAGCCAGCTCACTTCTTGGTGGAGTTCAATGCTTGCACAGAGAGTGAGACAGCCTGGTGCCTGTGCTGTCCAACACATCCCACTCCCTCCCATTAAATATTTTCTTAAAAGTTCTCAGGGTTCCTATGCACAGAGCCCCCCTGAAGGAGGCCTGTCTCTCCAAGCAGTCATTGTTCTACCAGCCCAGAGCCACACACACACCCTGCACACAGGCAGCCTTGCTACTGTGTGTTTGCCCCTGCTTGCCAGCCAGCTCCTACACACAGTGCTGCTGGAGATCCCTTGCTAAACCGGCTTTCCATGGTTAGTTTAGCTCCAAGCAGCAAACACAGCCTTTCTGAAGCATTGCTCCTGAATCTTGTTCCAGCCTTGCGCCACCCACATGTAGCTGATCAAGGGAACCTAAACTCTGCTCCACAACATCGGTTGGTCGTGACTCATTTACTGCTCTGTGCACCACTCCTCTGGTTAGCTCTGGGCTGGAAGGATGGAGTTTTTGTTCCTTCACTACCCATTTACTTTTCTGTTCATCGCATTTCTAGTCCTTTACCAGGTGAATCCTGCATTCAGATACTTCTGCAAGATGACCTTCTATAAGTTGTGGCTCTTCACCCTAAGCATTCTGGTTATTATGATCAGTATTCCTCGTGGACGTAACGTGGAAAACATGAAGTAAGTTGTCTGTGGCTTCTATCTGCTCTGGGCATGGATAGAGTCAACTCGCACTGTTTTGGAGGGTCCTGGGAGCTGCGCTGCAGAGGGGAGGAATTCAGAGAAGGGATGTGGGTTTCAGTATTGTATTTGAGTTGATAGAAAGAATAATGAATGATGGAAGGAAAGGATGTAAAGGTGACATAAATTTGACAAACTAGGTAACGCCAACAAACTGGATGCAATGCACAGGTAAAATAACTTGGTTTTTTTAGTAAACTTCTCCTATCTGTTCTTCCGAGCTGTATTTCCCTCCTCCATGTGGCTGGTCATTCCCCTTCTAAGTTGTGTTGAGAAAGCCTCTGCAGGTGCTATTCTCTTTCTCAACTTTATTCTGACCCGGCGCCCACCTGAACAGGCATGAGCAGACATTAACACGGTGCAGTGCTGGCGCCTGCATTGTCACTGCTGTCCCCATCACTGCGATTACAGCCCAGTACCCCCCAGGTCTCGCAGCCTCTGAGCCCATCCCCTTGCTGCCCATCCCCTCTTGCCGTCTGTTACTGCCTCTGCAACAAGCTGCCGGACTTACCCGGAGGCTGCGCAGCTGGGTGTATGCATGTGATCAGCAGTGGTGGGCATTAATAACTTGGGATGTGGGCTGAGCGGCAGCTAGAAGCTGACTCTGCTATACAGCAGCGTAGTGCTTGTAGCCTCCTGAAGTGCTGCGGAGGCAGGATTTACTACTTCATTTTTGTATGTTGCAGTGGGAGTTCCTATCTCTTAATTGAGCATCAGCCTTTCACTTTAAGAAATTTTCATTAGTTCTTGACTTTTGTGCCTGACTTTTATTCTTTTCTTTATTTTTCCAGTATCTGTTAAAATATGGCTACCAGAATTGCAGTCTAATGTCACCCACAGGCAAAATCATTTCTCTTTCCACAGTGTGGGCAGTAGCGGAGTTAGGGGCATGCCATGTTTATGGCAGCCTGTGTTCACGATTCAGCAAGGTGGGCAGGGGAGTACAAACAGGTGCACTATGAATTTGGGCATTATCTAATATTTGGCTAATCCACAGAATTGCTGTAGCTAAAGTTGCTTGGGCATTGTTCTAACCGGGCTTGAAGAAAACCTACTAGGTGTATTTGTTTTCTCTAATGAAGTGATGAGCTGAAGAGACGTACTACCTGCTCTTCTCCACGCCACGGGTCAAATCTAGGAGTGCAGAGAAACAGGCTACTCTGCAGGAGCAGTCTGTGAGATGGGCTGGTTTGGAAGAATGGTGTTTGGTTCCTTTACCCAATTTCAGCATCTCTTTGGCTTATGTCTGCTCCCCTTTTCTAGGTTTTTGCGCATGTCATTCCTGCCACTCAAATACATCTTTGGGCTCAAGATAATGGTGAAGGGCAAGGAGAACCTCAGGTCTAAGAAACCTTTCGTCCTTGTGTTGAATCACCAGACCTCCCTTGACATTATGGGTATGTGGTTGTCCTGCCTCCTGCTCCTGGCCCCAGTTGTTTGTAGGGGAGGGTAGTACGAGGGTAGTACCACAGGCAGAGGGGCAGGAGTGGCTGCTACATAGTCCATTACCAGCTAGCCCCAAGCCAGGGCTGTTCTTCAGGGTATTAGAGCCCATTAGGTATTTTCAAGCTAAATCAGCTTCATCCTTCAGTGTCAGCAATAGTCCTCCTCTAAGTGGGTGGTTGGTCTGGAGACCCCCAGAATCCCTTTCCCAACATGTTTCTGATCCTATGAAGCTGGATAAACGCTGCAGGCATGGCATCTCCCAGAGCAGAGGGCTGTAACCCAGAATCTGGAGGAAACCTCAGTGCAGATGACACCTTGTTCTGTCCTTGTTGTCCCCTTCCAGTGATGATGGAGATATTACCAAGTCGCTGTGTGCCCATTGCAAAGAAGGAAATCCTATACATGGGCACTTTTGGCCTCGCATGCTGGCTTTCAGGACTCATTTTCATCGACCGCAAGAAGAGGGAAGAGTCTATCACTACCTTGACAAAGGTGGCAGACTCCCTGCACAAAGAAAATGTGAGTGAGGAGGACTCTTTGGTGAGGAGCCACTGAAAAACATGAACCCTCATGTGGCTGGAAAGAGATCTTTGTCTCTGGGCTGGGCACTGGGCAGAGCAGAGTAAGAGCAGCTCTGGTGGGTTCAGTGTGTTGTGCGTCCATAAAGTGCTTGAAGTGGAGGAAGTGGATGTCTCTGCATGGTCAGGAGCAGACAGATCAGCCCCAGAGGAGTACACCTGCACAATGGTTTAGAATAGTGACTGGAGGTCCCTCTATCTCAATGTCTTCTCTCTCCTGCAGTTTTGTGTCTTGATCTTCCCCGAAGGAACTCGCAATCGTGGTGGCTCCATGTTGCCCTTCAAACGTGGGGCGTTCCAGCTGGCTGTGAAAGCCCAGGTGAGAGCCACCTTCCTCCTGCCCCTTGGGGTGTGGTTTGCCTACCATGGTCCACCAGCAACCAGGGCTATGTAGCCTCTGGTCCCTGGACATTGGGTGATACAGTTAAATGATCTAAATATCCCTCTGAGTGCCTACGATTAAGTTGACTGGGATAATTATCAGCAAGGTGTGGGATTCACCTAAGAACACCAGTTCCATTTTGGGGGAGGAATGGGGAAATTTGTAGATTCACTGTAGACTGCCTCTCCTCCAGGTCCCCATTATTCCTGTAGTGATCTCTTCCTACCGCAACTTCTACAACCAGAAGGAGAAGAGATTTACACCAGGTGAGGATGACTTGGTGCAGAGAGCCGGCTGGGTGTTGGTACGAGCTCAGTCCTTGGAGGGAGGCGTGAGATGGGTGGGCAGAGGACCATGTGCAATGTGGAGATAGCAGCCGGACAACGGCAGTTTCTGTCTTCTTGGGAGGGGAGGGAATGGGGGATTTCAGGCATCACTTTCACTTCTCCCCTTGGATTTCAATCATAGAATCATAGAATACCAGGTTGGAAGGGACCTCAAGGATCATCTGGTCCAACCTTTCTTGGCAAAAGTACAGTCCAGATCATTCTCACAGCTTGTCCAATACCCATATGAGGGAACCTGGAGAAGCAACAGAGTCCTGGGGCAGGTCTTGCCCCTGGCCCCACCATGCTGCCCTTGGATCTGCAGGTGCATGGAGAGCTGGGGACCAAAAGCAAACATGGAGCTCTCAGCACAAGTCATGCTGAGACCGTGTCCTCTCCCAGCTACCCTGCTCTTTACATGTTTCATCCATTTATGGTGACAAAAATTTCTGCTGGTCACTGATAAAATTTGGGCTTCAGAAGGAAAACGCAGAAAAAATCTTTCAAATTCCAACAGAAAAAAGTAACCCACCCTGTTCCTCCACTTTCTTCCCTGATGCCCACCCCAAAGTGGACTTCTGCCACTTCCCACCCTCCCCCAGGCCAGCCCTGCTCTTTCCTAAAGGGAGGATTTACATCTAAAATTCTCATTCTTCCCATTGTTTGTACCTGGGTGTAGTCATCCCTTCCAGGCAGACACCTGGAATAGAGAATGGTGCAAATGTTAAACACTGCATCATCTGTTTCTACTCACCTTTCACCTGCTGGGTCTATCCTGTCTCTGTTGGCCACACACCAAAGCCTTTTGGTACTGGAAGCATTCCCCCGCGTGGGGGTCGATAGGAGTGTGAGCAGGGATGTCAGTCCTGCTCTGCTAGCCCACTCCCGCCCCATCACATCCCTGCTCAGTTGGGCAACCAAGATAGAGCACTCCCCTGGGAAATCAGAGAATAAGGCAGTGGGAAGGCATCTCTGGAGCAGGTGAACCTTTTGCTTCAAGCAAGACCAACTCCAAATATAGATGAGTTTGCTCTGTGCCTTGTCCAGCGAAGTTTGGAGTAACTCCATGGAAGGAGATTCCACAACATCCCTGAGCTTTTCAGGAAAGACTATCTGCAGTTGCATGTACATTTGCCTTTATAATAACCTCACCCTGGGAGTTTGTGGTTAGCTGACCTCTAAGCCCTTTTCCAAACTGCTGTTAAACAGGTAGGACCTTCACTGCTGGAGAAAGAACCACAGTTAACTTTTCCTCTACCTCCCCACTTTTCCCACCTGCAAGATTTGCCAGGGCTGATTCTGAAGATGTGCTACACATGGCCAAGACTTCTGCATGTTGAGAAGGCTGATCCTCAGGTTAGGACAGCTTGCCATGTCCACAGTGGCTCTGGGCATGCTGATGAGCTTCTGGAAGCCCAACTCTGTGTCCAGTGTGTGCACACTGTCATGCATGGAGGAAGTCTGGTACTTGCTGGAAGTCTGTTATACCCCAACAGACCTACCTTTTCAGAACAGCCCTGTCATCACTCAGCTTTTTCTGTAGGACCAAGTGAAGCATAGTAGACTTCTGAGATATCAGGCCCAGCTCTGGATGCAAGAAAGATGTGCAGGCAGGGAGCATGCCCTCTTCTTTTGTGAAGCTCTTCTCTACGCTTCTGTTTTGCCTCCCTTGCATGGCTCTGCTAGCAACACTCCTGGATCTCATTTCCTAGCACACGTGTAAAGGCATGCAAGAAAGTTAAAAAATAACACAGATGCTTGCCAGATCCTCAGGTGGGTGTCTGTGCAGGCAGTGTCTTGTCTCTGCTGGCCAGAACAAGGGCCACTGCAAGAGCAGAAGAACATGATGACAGCTCCCCAGTATATTCTTCCTGTTTGCACCAGTCCATTGCTCAGGTGCTTCCCAAGAGGAGTATGACACCCCTTGGCCAAACAGGGAGTCCTGGGCACAATTTCTCTCATCCCAAAGCGTGTTTCTGGAAGGAGGGACTCTGCTGAATTTGGTATACATAGATCAGAGCACGGTCAGTTTGGATGTGTTGTATTACAGACATCTCATTCTCTTTGCCGTAATCCAGGCAGACCCTGAGGCCTTTCCACTGTGAAAACTTATTCTATATGAATCATTGCACTGAATGTATTTGGGGAGAGATTCACCTGTTTCTGCATTTATGATTTTTGCAGTCTCTGAGGATGGGAAAAGTCTGGTTTGGGTTTTTGCTGTGTGCATCTGGGACATGGCTGGGTTGCTGCACAGCTGTTGGTGTATGAAAGAGGGCATTTCCCTTCATTTCTGTCTTATTCCTTTGTTTGTACCGATCCCTCTGCTATATCTGCTCTTGCTCGTCTACACCACTCACATATTTCTGTCCCCCCTCTCTGACTCTCCTGCCTCACTCTTCCAGGGAAAAGCATCATCCAGATCCTGCCAGAAGTGGAGACGATTGGCCTGGGCCCAGACGATGTTCCCAAGCTCACCGAGCAGGTCCGTGACTCCATGCTCGCTGCCTATCAGGGCATATCAGGAATGACGAACGGGGCTTCCCATTAGCGATGCTATCTTCCAGCTCCAGCTGTGTGTGTAGCAGCTGAGGGGGAAGGCATGGCAACCACAAGAAGATCTGGAAGCAGACACAACTGTGGATTGCAACCTTGACATACCAGAGACAGGCAAAACATCCACAGAGGAAGAAAAGCTTGCAAGCGGAGGTGGTGAAATGGTTGCCATATTCCTTCCAGAGAACTGTGCCACCTGCGTGGACAGACACACGGTGGGTAGCTGGACATTTCTTTGTAATCGTAACCCTGAGAACTTCTCTCCAGCTGGACCGCAGGCAGAGCTGGACCCTTCCTGTGAGCATCTTACAATCAACTTTTCCTATTCCAAACCAGCAAGGTGGAGGCATTTATCCCTGAGCCTGTGGCCATCCTGCCTGGGGACGTGGCTGTCCTGGGGTTTGAGGGCTGCCACGTTCCCCTGTAAGCACACTCAGGAGAAGGCACTGTCTCCTGCCTCTTTCCATGGGGTGGACTTGGGAGGTACCTCTGCCATGAGAGGGGAAAGCCAAGGCAGCTTTGGGAGAGGGGAATTAAAGACCTTACATGTGTCTGCAGGGGTTGGTGGTTTCTTCATTTTTCTTAGCCTTCCTTTTAAGCAAGGCAAGATTTTGCTTTCAGTGGTTGGGCAGATCTTGAAAGTGTGAGGGGAACGTGCCTGGGGTCTGAGAAGCCAGAGGCAAACAGCAGAAATATGTTGCTTAATATCCTTGCTGTGCCCTGACAATCTCACAATTTTTAACACAACCTATGTATTTTTCAGTCCAAATACACCCTGGGAGCTGCAGCTCCCGATTTCCGAATATTGCCTGGTTTTGCCCTGTCTTCTATGTGTCAGAGGATGGTGTCTTGCCTTCCTGTGTCCAGGGTCACCACAGCCTTTCCCCACTCCCCACATGCTGGGGGCTCATGGATCAGCACAGTCTCCGTGCTCCATCGCTCACCCGGGGCCCTGCCAGCCCCACGGGCCTCCTGCGTGCCCCCGGGCCATGGGTGGGCAGCATGGGGCACTGGGCTGAGATGCGCATGACTTGCCAGCACAGCCCCCCCATGGCAAAGCACATATGCAGATGCTTTAGCCGTGGGATTTTACCAAGCATCTCCTTCATTAGTCCTCATCAGAGAGGCACCTACCCCACCCAGAAGCTTCACTCGTCACTCTACCTTAGGCTGCCACCTTCTTGCTCCCAGTCTCCTCCTTCCGTCCTGGTTGTGCCAAGGAGAGATGGAAACTTAATATGATTTTCACGTTTGGTATTTATTGACTGAATACGGTCTTGGGAGTGATCATCCCAGCCAGATGATTAATTTTTAGCCCTAATAATTGTGGTTTACATACCAGCCAGCTTATGGTTTGCTTTTTTATGCTGATACATTTAGCTATGAACCATAGCCAAAGAATGTTTTGGACACGTTTGACATACCAGAATTGATGCCAAATGTAGATGAGTGCGTACAATGCATTTTATTACTGCCCAGCACACCCAAACACACGCATGTTCACTATAGGCTTTAAGTAAAAGATACCCCTAGGCTTCAAGATGCCATTCTCCAGTGTCTTCAAAGACTGAAATCTCACTGCTAATTAGAAAGAGCCTAAACAGTTTGTGCTCTTGTGCAAAATAAGAAGGAGATAAGGAAAGTTTTGATAAAGATTACATGAACTTGCTAATTTCTGAGCAGGTACAAAGGATAAGGAATTTGATTTTGAAATGCAAGCACGCCAGCCTCCAGATTTGACACCCATTCAGGATGGGAAGTAAAAAATTTGTCTTGATTGTGCCTTTAGGGAGTCATAAAGCATCCAGCACCTAACCACGTCTTGCACACCTCTGAACATTTTTTTAGGGCAACAGAAAATAAAATGTCATTACCCTTCCGTCTGAAGACTTACATTATTGGAAGGTTTTACAAATAAATGGTATAAAAGTCACAGTAGAGCAAATAAAAGAGTAGTCTTGAGCTCCTCTCTGGGAAATCACGTGCCGAGGTTCAGTTGACAGCAGTCAGCTGAGCATGATGTACAGGCAGCAGTTTCCCAAGAGCAGCTCAGTGCCACCATTAGGAGTTTCCAACACTGGTTTGATGAGCAGGATTAGAAACTGTCAATGAAGCAGAAAAAGCTACTGAGAGGCAGGAAGTCTTTCCGGGACACAGTATTTCTCCCCATATTTTTATTTGACTCCATAGCTTAAAATAGTCACTGGTGAATGGGTAACTCAGTACCAGGCCACCCCTGTATCCTTGTACCTCTGAGACACCGCGCTGCTTCCAGCCTTGTCAAAAGGTACTTCCAGTGACCTGAAATCAGCCAGCCCTTTGGACGAGTGCTTTTGGGGTAATTTCTTGGCGCTTGGAAAGGTTAAACTTCTAGCAGTAGTTTTTTAACACCCTGGGATTTCACTGTCTCTGGGTTATGCAAAAACAGTTCAGCTTCCTCCCAGCCTGGTGATAAAAGAGCCACAGGAAGCAGCTCAGCAAATTTTAGTGACAGTAAGACTAAGTTAATAAAAGAAATCAGGAAGCCTATATTGTTTGGCGAGAAGGTGAACATCAGCTGAACTCTGTTCCTAAAGAATGGGGTGAAATCACCATAATTTAGCCTTTATATCAAGTGCAACTGTCTTTCTTAAACGGCGGTTTCTGTCTCAAATGCAGTTAATCAAACTCAGTACAGGAACTGCATGGAGATGTTTTGTGGTCTGTGCCTTGCAGAAGGACAGAGAGGTGATCCCCAGGTATGGTGATCATCTATAAATGGGTTGCCAGAAGGAAAAATTCAATCCAGTCCATTCTGCTCAGGCCATACCTGTCTTCTGCAAGTCTCTGTTCTCCCTACATTATTTCCAGCTGGGAGAGCCCATCCCAAAAATATATCAGTAGGAGGACACAGCTAGTTCCTCGTCTCATATATGAGGACACTCTTTTACTGTCTTTCAGGATGTGGCACATCATCTCTGACTATGCATATTAAACTACTGATGTGTCAGGCCATACAGTCTCAAAACAACTCCAGATATACCTTCAACTGCTTTAAAGTTTTAGGGAGGGCAAGGGGGGAGCAAGGGCTTGGTGCAGCAAAGAATTTGGAGCACATTGGCTAATTCTGATTGATTTCCTCATGGACACTCTTCCTGTGAAGGAAGACTCCATTTGTCCTGGAATAAGGTGCTTAGAGAAGGACACTTTCCCATGGACCAGAACAGACTGGATTTTCAGGGATTTCCTGTCCAGTTGAAGAGGAAGAGGCAGGCTACTCTGGGATGATGAAGGTGATGGATTGCACGGAGACTAGGCTAACAGCACGTCTGTCTCCGGTGGTGTCTGAGTGGGGCTGAATGGATGGTCAAGGTCTTTTTGGGGACAGAGTCACTGTGATGACCTTAATTTTTTATTTCTTTAGGCGCACAAGAGTCTGACCTTGTAGGACATTTATTATTTTTGACAGACCTCAGGCTTACCTTTTGTGCCACTCTCAGGCTCATCTTTCCAGGGTGAGAGGCTGAGCGCATCGGCCTCATGGCAGTCAATGAAGTGCTCAGGATAACTGTTGACCTTGAACACATCCCTGGGTATCTTTTTGATACGAGTATTGTCACAGATTACCCTCGACAGTGAGATTTTTCCCAGTGCATGCAACTGCTGCGGAGTGAAAACTCCTGGTTTCTCCCACCAGAATCTGCAATGATATTTTCAGAAGCAGCTTGTAGTCTTCTTGAAGGCGTTTCATGCTGGTTACTTGCCAAGATGGGAATCTGGCCAAGGTGAGTCTCTGCTCAGATCCACCTTGATTCATCAGGCAGCTGGCACACTCCTTTGGAAAGAGGTGTCTCCAGGTGTGGCCAGGTCTGGATTCTGCCACTCATCTGCCAGTGCAGAGAGCCTGCCTCTTCCATGCAGCATCACTGGGCTGCTGGGATGCAGTGACTAATCCTCCCCTTTTGTACCCTGAGAACAAATGTCACCTTAGGCAAAGACTACTGCAGATCACCCATGGCCTGGAGCTGGTGCTCCTCAACAGCATGGGTCTGTAGGAATGGGCTGCAAAAAAGAGCCCTTTTGCAACTGGGCTAAAATCAAGGTGTGAGCCTTGCTGGGAGCACTCACTGGCTTGTTAGAGATGGGCTGGATTAGCGTGTCGCATGAAATGTCGGCATTTTTTCCCATAATAAATGCCATGGGGAAGGTTTGCTCTCAGAGCTACCTACCTGTCCCCATCACGCAGGTTCCTGAACTGTGTGCCAATGATGCAGGCCAGGAGAGGTCCAACTCTGCCCTGGGGAACAAAGGGCTCTGCGATTGCCCCAATCCAGAGGTCAATATTGTCCGGTGTCCCATACAACTCCATGAACTTCTTGGCCAGTTTGGAATTGCCTAGCACCTCAGAGAATTCATCTACGTTTTGAGGCTGGGAGAGCCCACAGAAGCGCCTCCAGGCATTGTAACCTGCAAAAGCAGGAACAGCAGCAGGTCAGGACCCATGTCTCCCCACCATCTGCCTAGGCTCAGGAGCTAAACAGAACCCTTGGCCCATGAGCAGTGTCTGCTTCTTCTTGTGGCATTAAAGGATCTGGAAGACATTATTGTCTAGACAGTCATAACAAATGTCATATTTTCAAAAGTCCTTTTTGTATGCGCACACTAAACTAACACTTTGGGTTGTCTCTGCACATGACTAAAAGTTTCATCGCATCCTGTCGGTTAGAGCTACCTAGTGCTGAAGGTGAATGCACCAGTCTTTACAGTTTTGGGAGGCAAAATTTCTAGGATCAAAGTCCTAGAAAAGAGCAACATTTGGTTGTGCTTAACCCAAGATCACCCATTCTTCTCCAGCACCTGGGGGCAATCATAGCTGTGGGTGCAAGCGACTTCTGCTCAGAGCTGTGGGTTGCCTGAAGAAACAAAATAAGCAGATGGCAAAGAACAAAGCACAGATGGTCTGTCTAGCCCATGTGAAAGCTGAATGTGGTTCCTTGTGTCTGTACCTTCTGTACCCCACATGCTCCCTCTTTGTAATACACCGTTGTTTCTACCCCTCTTTATTACAGTATCCCAAATATCATCTTTGCTTTCCAAGCCTTTTGTCCTTGTCTTAAATCCCTCAGAAAAAAGATCTTTATAATACAGAGACCTTTTCTTCCCTGAGCTTGGCTGTCTATCCATCCTTTGCCCTCAAATCAAGGTACCCTTTGGTGTGGAAAAAGCTTAGTACATTCATGAAACTACTATAAACAGCAGAAGAAAAAAGTGTATTGTTCACAGGACATGTGGGCTTGTGTCTCCTTACCTGGAAGGCCATGGTCTCTTCCTCGTTGCATGTTCAGGGCTGCTAGATCCAGACCCATTATCGCTGTCTGTTCAAAAAGGTGGTTCTGGAGCTCCTCAACAAGCAGTTGATTCTGTTTCGTCAGTTTTGCATGATCAACCATCATGCCCCGTATCAGTGGGTCAATGCCACCTGCATTCATTGCAAATCAGGAAAAGACTTCTTGTACCAAGTTCCAGCTTTGATGGTCCATTTTGTGCAGCTGAAACAGTGCTGCATTAGATGTCTTTTCTACTCTGGGCTGTGTGGGGTTCACCTAGCTCCATATTTCCATTTCAACAGATACTAGTGCGTATGTTTATACCTGCATATGCCAGTAGATGAGGCCTCCCTTTGGTAACTAGGTTCCCCACCCCTCCCCATCTCCATCCCTCAACCTTCCCTTCTGCAGCCCTAAACCCACTTGTTGCCCACCTGGACCTCCGGGTCACTTTTGGCAGAAATGCTCCTTAGCCTGTCAGTCCCCAGCACATACTGATATGTCCAAGGTTTAGGTTTTGCAATCGATTTTGTTTATAATCATCTATTAATTGACAAATATTTATTAAAACGTTAAACACAATGATAGAATCAATTCAAGTTTGTTTGTCTATGTCTTTTTCATAGCCATTAAGAAGATGGTATTAGTAAAGCACGGGAAAATTGGCTGCACATGTGTATTTTGGTAAGTTTTCTGTAATTAGATAACTGATTTTGGAAGAGACATTTGCCTTCCTTGGAAAGATTCATGCCTGCAGATATCAGCTGTATGAGAGCAGGATCCCATAATTCCCTTTAGAGTCATGAAGAGAGATGGCCACCACTAAGAAGCAATTATGCTCTCTTAGCTCAGTTAGAGTGGATGCATCACCCTCTGGCAATGTCTGCTAATTACAGGCGGATATAATAGCTTAGATTGACCTAAATTTTGGTTGACTGACATTTGGCGCCGTGAGTCTCAGGCCTCCTGGAGCTGCTATTTGAGTGAACGCGCAATGCTCACACTGTCGGGTCTCGCTGAGCTGAGACGTGTATGGCAACCTGAGAAGGAGGTTTAACCTGTTACATATTCTGGTTATTTACTGATGTTCAGAATATGATGCAATTATCGTGCAATGAACTGAGGAAGACAACACTGAAAAACTGTGCAAAAGAAGCTACAGAACTCTATGTTCTGATGTAAAATCCTGCTCCGCTGTGGCTGCTTCTGCAGGAGCTGGTGCTTGATAACGTTCAATGGTTGGAGTATAACAGGACGTAATTTTTGGCAGGGCTCCTTTGCCTGGGTACAATGCAGACCCAGCATTAGGCTGTGTTTGGTGACAATTCTGCAGGACTGTCCTGCTGCCCCACATTTAGCAGACTACTGATTTGTCTGCAGCCCCTTGGGAAGACATGTCATGAGCACCTTCCAAGCTGAATGGCACTGTAATTTGTGTAAGGCCAGTTAAACAAACGGAGCTAAAGCAGTTTTTGGAGTCTAGGCTCATGTGTCTTACTAGCTGACCTCCACCTGACTGTCTGCTTCAGGACCAGACCAGGACTTCTGGCTGCCCCACGTTCTTACCTTCCATTATAATTCTCCACGTAGCGCAAAAGGTCAGATGAAGAGGGACATGGGACAATGAACCCAAAGGCTGAAAATTGTCATCCAAACGGGATACAAAAGGCTGTACTGATGTATGACCAAATCGGAAAGCCAGGGAAAAAACATTTGAGACTCTAGGATCCACATTCTCATTGTAGCCACTGTACAAAGGGATCCACTTGCTGGTCTTCTCCCCAAGCAGAAGTGGGAGGTAATCTCTGTATGTTATTATCTGAAAAAGCACAAAAGCAGAGCAAGTTGTCAGCAGCTGTAGCAGAAATGCCATTAAAGTCAAGTGCAGAGCATGAACACGGACTCTCCGTCCAGTAGCAGAGTTCATTAAGATCTTCAGAAAAAAGGGCTGTAGCAATGGCATGAGTTTGGCATAGTATATTAAAATTATTTAATATAATAAATAATTGATAAATTGGTAAAATAATGAATAAAAAAGCTCTGGATACCCATGCTGACTTAGATGGACCATCCTTATTCACAGTTTTTAACTGCCACAAATAACTGCACTAGATCTGCAAAGCATGGTTTTCCTCCTTTTCCTGCAGGAAAAACCATTCCTAAGCATGTGGATGATAAACAGCGAGCAGTGATCAGTACCTGGTTTATGGCACCTACAATCTTTCGAGTCTCTTGGTAAAGCTTTTCTCCATCCCAGTGAGGATTTAATTTCCTCAGCTCTGTAACCAGGCGGTTGTGTTCTCGTAGAAAGACAGTGTGCAGTGCAGAAAGTCCCAGGTTTTCAGTTACCCGTTTGTCACCTACAAATGAAAATATTTTAGGAATTTTGTAAATTGCTTTTTAGTTCAGCAGCAGGTTTTTGTGTTAGGACAGACGAGTAACAACCGATAGTCAGTGTTCCTGGCAGTAATGCTCATGGTTAAGCTTCCTAGCAGTCATCATTCATGCCAGATACTTCTTTCCAGCACAGACAAAACATTCTCTGTCCAAACCATTTAGCCAAAACCATTGCAGAAGAGGCTTTGAGCAATTTAAACTATTGCACATGGTCGTGAAGCAGCTGTAAATGTCTCATTTTGTGAAAAATCTCGTGTCTGCCTTCCCTTCATACCTCAAGGATACAATCTTCTTTTATATCAGTGCTGTGAATGTTTGGTGTTGAAAATTTATCTCAGTTTGCCCAAGTTGTAACACCTCTGAGAGGTCAGTGAATGTGCTTTCAGCAGAGATGCTGAGAGAAAACTGGAGGGGATGCAGCGAAGACCCTCTGACAGCTGATGGAAGAAGCACTGAGTATCTCCTCACTCAGCAAGGAGCTCTTCTCGTGTGCAGGGAATGAGAAAATAATGTGCAATGAGAACACTCTACATTCCTATGATTGACTTTGCAAGCTTCACGTTTATAGTTTTTTTAATGTTGTTTTTAATGTACCTATGGTGGATCACTTCCCATTTTAAACAGTTCAGTGTTTTGAGTTATCCGTTTGTTTAAATTTCAGATAAACTTCCAGACTTGTCTTCTGACGTAGGTTGGGGTATTTGAAACATTAAAAATTTAGAATGTGGTACCAGGGAGAGTTAACTAAATTGATTAAGAGCATTTAATTGTTAGTACTGATTGAGTTGAAAACTGAAAGGTGGATTCTAGGTAGGAGGGGGAAAAAAGTCACTGAGAAGTTTTAAACACTGGTGATTATTCTATTGAACATTTCTCCTACCTTTGAAAAGACTTTTTAAAGGGAGGATGATTTGCTGTAAGTCTTTTGGGAAATTAAAACAAAACAATTTTTGTACTTAATTAAACAATTATTGTTCAATTATTATTCTTTTTAAATTTGAGAGAGGGTCCCCTGTCTTTCACCTTACACAATCATGTCTTGCAGCGCCTCATACAAATATAGAGAGACATCAGACACCTGACCATAATGATCCTTTTTGATTTTATGGGCCACTGAAAACTACTCCACAGATGCACCTCACCTGCTTTAAAACAGGGGATGTTCATGCTCTTGTTGGTGAGAACACAAATACTTTTCGTTTTGTTCTCAAAGGGCAATAATTCCAGCCCCGCATCAGTAAAATTCTGGTTCACAGCCATCAAACCCAGCTGGTTTGTCTGATTTCTAATACTCTTTGCCACAGAGTCTTCGCTGCCGTACACCATGCTGGCATCGATGAACGAGCTGACAGCATTGATCTGCTCACGAGCAAACGTCCTGGGATTGCACACGGACGCCGACTGGACAAACGGCATGCAAGAGTTTGACCTCAGCATCCGTGGGTCATCGGGGGGAAACTAAAGCAAACAAACATAAACAATGCCTCAGAAAGTCATGTGGCTTTATTTTTACTGTCTTAAGATAGCATGGGAGGGGATGAAAGTCAGGGTACCTTAATCGGGAAGCAAGGGGACTTGAAGGCACAATCGGTCTCGCAGTGAAGCTCCGGGCTCACTCCTGCACCACTGGAAGGGGTTAAGTCCAGGTCGTGGTCGACCCACTGGCCCCAGTGCACGAAGGCAAGAGAGAGCTCTTGATCTTGAGTGATGTTCTCATTGGCTGTGTGAGCAATTTCATTTGACACTTTTCGAACCTGCAGAAAATCAAAAGGAAAATGTGTGTGACTATCTCTACCACAGTGAATTTACCTCTTAGTATAACACCCACTAGGAGATCATGCATAAGATGATCTTAGATAAGCTCATAAGAATTAATCATGGCATTAAGTAGACGCATGCCATGCCCCAGCTCTATCAAAACAGATGTGATAAGTAGCACCCTCTTGACTCCACAGTCGTTCAGCCAAGCCCAGCTCCATGGAAAGCCTTTTACAGCTGAAACTGATGTAGGTGCACACATCCAGAAAGCCAAGAAGGTGGCTGAGGAACACCCAAGCCTTATGGTTTGTATAAACCTGTGGTGTATCTGAGCACACTGTGGTGCTGTCTGGATGGGATGCATGCTTCTGGAAATGTTATGTTGTCCATGCTTTGCTTAGTGAAGTATTCACAACCTTTTTGTTCATGTCTGCCTCCAACAAAAAATATCACCCCAAGCCATAGCTCAGTTGTAGAAAACAAGCCTCAGATTAGCACCTGAGATCAGAGGAGAAGATCAAGCAATTTACACTCTAGATATTGCCACTGTTTTTTTTCCGATGGATGCAGTGAGGGCAGTGTCCACTACTGTTATCCAGACAAGAATAAGTTCTCACCAGCGGGAGTGGAAATCCATTGTACAGCTTTCCTTCACATGCTCCTCTGGGAACAGACACTCCGTCTTCATACGCTGCTGGGAGCCAGCGAGCAAATGCGCGGTTCGAGGACCCCAGATGAGAATGCTTTCTGGAGCATCAGAAGAAGAAAAGCAAACACCAGTATTATTTCAGAAATAAACAGGCTTGCAGAGACTAACATTTTGCAGCCCTTTAATCGACGTCCGATTACTCTGGTAACAGAGGTGATAGCCAGGAACCACTGAGAAGTAAATAATACCAAGATTATTACTGCAGAGAAAAATGAACTTTTTTGACATCAAGAAAAGATTCTTCATGCCATGATAGTGATTTTATTTGGCATTTAAATCTCTGTAGCACCTCTGTCTCCCCTGCTGCTCCACACAAAATCACTCTCACAGTAGGGCCGTCACCAACGACCAGGGTGGCCATGCCTTTGTCCAGCTGAGGGCTGGAAGCTTCCAAGGATGAAGATCCTCCACCCCTGCGGGGACCTGTGCCAAGGCTGCCCCTTCAGGAAGTTTTTCCCCATGTCCAACACAGAACCTCTCAAACTGCAACCTGCAGCTGTGGCCACTTGTTATATTGCCTCATGCTGCTCAGAAGAATTTGAATCGGTAAACTCAACACCACTTGTTCAGAAGAACAATAATGCTGATTAAGCCAATGATCTGTGGCCCTAAGGACACAGGAACACAGGTTATTTTGGGGAAACCACTTACTGAATATCAGCTGGTGCACAGCAACTTTCTGTGTTTAAGCTCTTAAATCCACAAAACCTGGGTAATACCTGCCTATACTGAAAAAGGAGTGCTATGCCCAGAATTTACAGCAGTGTCCTGTGAAATAAGAGCATGCCCTAGAACAATTGCCACACCATAGGTGAAGCAGTTCCATCAAATATTAAGAACCCAGTACCACCATGGCTCTTGTTTCGATTGCTATGACTGTCCTTGCAGGCAGATTTTTGCAACATATTCAGGTGCTATCTCATGGTGCGCATCTCAAACTGAACAAGATCCTTGGAAAAATGTTAGCGTATCACAGAGTCCCCTCACTTCCGAGTGCCTCGTTATCTCACTGGCAGCCCACTAGATTAGCAAGCCCAAGGACAACCCTACCCTGAGCCTAAAAGTCAGCGTGGGCATTGCTGTCCTTGGGGAGCTGAAGGCTCTGGGGTCTGTGGGTGAAGGTACAGACTGACTGTAACACTAGCACCATGAGTGTGAGCTCCCTGCATGTGTGATGCAGAGTTGTGTTATGTCTTCACATCTGGCACATCTGTTTCATGCCAGATGCACATCGGATGCAAGTCCCACTCAGACTTGGGGGCTGGAGTTAGCACACCAGGCAGCAAGTCTATGGCAGAACAGGACAGCGAGCTTTGACTTGCAAGTGTTAGGCTAGAAATTTTGCCATCTTCTGGTCAAAAAAAAAAAAGCTAACAAGGAAATAAATAAATGTATGATTCCAGGTTTGAACCAAGAGGGAAGCTATGTGCAAAAAGCTGAAGAACTCATTTTTTCAGATTAAAGATACATGATACACTAAGCTAGAAGAGCCAAGAATTAAAGTCTTATTTACTTCCCATCCTTATGCATCACAACAGTAGCCACACAGATATGTTGATAGTTGAGCATTTCTGTATGAATCAGCCTGGGGAAATTAGTATTATCCATGCTACAGAAGAGTGGAGGGGTGATTTCCTGGAGCCTCAAGCAGAGTGAGAGGCTGGTTGTCATAGCCCCAAAATCTGCTTTCCTCAACTTTTCACCTCCCCCTACCCCAAGATGTCCCTTCCTTCATCCAAAGCAGCACATGGAGGGCAATGGACTCAAATCGGAAATTTTCAAGAAATGACATGTTTTTCCTGCCAAGCATAGGTAGAAAAGAAACACCTGTTATAGGCACCACTAAAATGAGGATTTCACTCTTCTTGCCCTGTTGAAAGGTACTTACACAAATGACCTTAAGCCATCTATCCTGGGTCAAAGCACAGACTTGAGACGCTCCTTGTCCACGTGCAAACCCTACCTGTTGTTGCACTCCCCAGTAAAGGTCCGGTAAATGTCATGCTTTGGGCATTGAATGGACTGAATCTGATAGTCACAGCCGGTTTCTTTGGAAATCATGTCCTTCTGTTTTCTGTCTAGTAGGTCTGCAAGAGAAACCATGCACAACAACATCTGCTCTTACTCATTTTTATTTTACCTTCTCAATATTCTAGGTCAACGTTTGAGTCAGCTGAGTCAGAGCTGTGGATATATAACATTTGGATCTGAATTGTTAATTTGGTGCCTAAACCCTTTGTGGATCAGCTCTCACCTCTGGGCTAGGGCATCTGGGTTGGCATGGAACAATTTTCCAGGTGAATATGAGGAGCATCATCACCAGCAACATTTTACCCTAGACTGGGAACAAAATTATGAGCATTCAGAGTGGTACAACCTGGGCAGGTGGGTGTGAGGACCAGAAATGGAAGATGGGCTTCTGTCCTCAGCAGTTGGAGTCTCCCTGGCATTCAGCGCCTTTTGTTTATCACACTTATTGTTAGGCTGTTTTTATCATCAAAAAAATGAGACAGGGACTGCCAAAGATGGTGATTAAAACACCAGGTGGTCTGGTCTGCCTCTGAGCATGCTTAAAGTTTATTCACCTGGGGGTGTTGTGGGGAGGGGTTTTATCACCAGTTATTTGGATCATGGCAGAGCTCCTCTCTGACACTCCTGCTGTGGTAGAGTTTCTGCTCTTAGCTGTTTGTAAGACATTTTGGTCTAAACCACATTACCTGTAACATTGAATCTCCATTTCCCAGAGAGATGCAGCTTTATTTTGAGGAGTTTCAAAGTAGTTTCCAAGTAATCGGCAGCACGGATTGCAGATCTGGTTCTTCCTGCTGGGTCCTTTAAGTGCTTCAAGAAATCCATTGGGTTGGCGACATTTTCCTCTAGTTTTCTCTTTAAGCTGAACATAAAAGAGTCCCATGAAGCACCTTCTCTGAAATCAGACCTCCTCTGTCATGCTAGGCTGCGTGTACTTAGACATGACAACACTGCTGGGTCCCAGGCAGGCTCTGCTCACCTAGGACAAGCTGGCTGCTCATCAGCTTTGCACGTCATCTCAGACAGATTTGGGCAAACAAATCATTGTGATCCCCTGTTTCAAGTTTGCATTACACCCTTGTCACAATAAATTGTGTTATATCATGTGAAAAGCTAGATCAGTGGAAAACTGAGTTATTCAGTGACTGGATAAAATTTTACATTTAGTATGTTATGAGGTATGTTCTGTGACCAGAGAGACAACCTTGGTCCTGTTGCTTCTCTTCCTGGTCCCATGGCTCTTTCTTGCACAATGAAAAACCTTCTGTAGGGTGAGTGGAGAGAGACTCCTCCCCAAAGCATCCTGCTGCCTGGAACCAGCCTTTTGGAACAATACACGGAGGGATACCTGGGTTTTGACTTCCACTGAAACTTAATTGTGACAGGGTGCTCATCCGCACAACTGCCTCATGACTGTGGTCCTTCCGGAGAGGGGCAGAACTTCAGAAGCTAGGAGATGACTCAACACGTGTTCAGCATGACCACTATGGGCTACTGAGAGGTGCCCATGGCAGTGCAGGTGAGGAGGCAATAGCTGCCGGTGATGAAGGGTGGCCCTGGGGATGGGACACTAGAATCCAGCCAAATTGAGCAAAAGATTCTCTCCAACTAAGACAGGGAGAGCCCTTGAACAAAGGCATCTCCATAATAAATATGCATTGGAAAACAGAAGAAACACACATATATTTTCTCTTATTTCCTTATAATGTTAGGGCCCTCATGCAAAAAGGACTCACCTTTTTCGGGCATGTAGATACGCTGTGTCTACCAGCTGCCTAGCTTCATTAATGCTGCTCAGAAGAGATGACTCTGATAGCACCTCTGAGTCCTCTACTGAAAAAAGAAGAAAAAGCAGAAATTGAAGATACTTTGTAATGTACACCAGCAGCTACACGCCCCGCCCCATCGCTGGGTGCTGAGGTGCACTGATTTGCTTTACATGCAGTTCCCGCTGTGTGTTTAGTGCTGCCTGGACACCTTTATCTGTGCTCCTCTTGCTCATCCGCTTCACCCCATTGCTGAGGTCCCGAAAGTCACAGGACTAGAAGTGACTGTAAAATGGTAGTTTATTATCCATTTGTGGTGGGTTGACCCCGGCTGGACGCCAGGTGCCCACCAAAGCCGCTCTATCACTCCCCTCCTCAACTGGACAGGAGAGAGAAAATACAACAAAAGGCTCATGGGTCAAGGTAAGGACAGGGAGAGATCGCTCAGCAGTTACCATGACGGGCAAAACAGACTCAACTTGGGGAAATTAGCTTAATTTATTAACAATCCAATCAGAGTAGGGTAATGAGAAATAAAACCAAGTCTTAGAACACCTTCCCCCCCAACCCTCCCTTCTTGCTGGGCTGATTTTCCCTACCTCCTCCCCCTGAGCGTGCACGGGGACGGGGAGTGGGGGTTGCGGTCAGTTCATCGCACGTTGTCTCTGCCGCTCCTTCCTCCTCAGGGGGAGGACTCCTCACACTCTTCCCCTGCTCCAGCGTGGGGTCCCTCCCATGGGAGACAGTCCTCCATGAACTTCTCCAAGGTGGGTCCTTCCCACGGGCTACAGTTCTTCACGAACTGCTCCAGCGTGAGTCCTTGCCCTGGGGTGCAGTCCTTCANCTGCTCCACCATGGACCTCCATGGGCTGCAGGGGGACAGCCTGCCTCACCATGGTCTTCACCACGGTCTTCACCACGGGCTGCAGGGGAATCTCTGCTCCGGCGCCCGGAGCACCTCCTCCCCCTCCTTCTTCCCTGACCTCGGTGTCTGCGGAGTTGTCCCTCTCACATATTCCCACTCCTCTCTCCGGCTGCAATTGCACAGGGGTTTTTTGTTCCCCCTTCTTAAATATGTTATCCCAGAGGCGCTGCCACCGTTGCTGATGGGCTCGGCCTTGGCCAGCAGTGGGTCCGTCTTGGAGCCGGCTGGCATTGGCTCTATCGGACACAAGGGAAGCTTCTAGCAGCTTCTCACAGGAGCCAGCCCTGTAGCCCCCCGCTACCAAAACCTTGCCACGCAAACCCAATACACCATTTCACAGAATTGGCTCTGATGGCTTTGGGAGGCTTTTAGGGAGTTATTTTTCACCCTTCTTTTTGAAGCTATTCTTCCCTGTAAGGAGGCATATGCACAGAAGCAGCCAAATACTTGATCTGTGACCCAGGTTCCCTGTCATAAAATGGTCATGTGCTTGGAAGACCTGTTGGTTAAATAGACAATTCAAGTTTCTTAGGCATTGACTGCACTGTTAGTGGGTCAACCTACAAGCTATTTCAATTTTATGTTGGAGCTATATCTAATTAGGAACTCGGACTGAGTTTTGACTCACACTCTTTCAAGCACAGTAGCAGCAGAATGAGAAACAGAAACTTACTATTTAATGAGGAGTCCAGTGCTCCGACTGAGCAGAGAGCGATGATGGATCCTAAGAGAGTAATTCTTGCTTTTGTGCCTAGAGAGAAATGCAACATAAATCTTCTGAATGGGCAGGGCTTCACTGAAGCATCAGAAGAGACTGACAGGTTTGGTTTGAATATTTCCTTCAGGATCTAGGAATAAAATACAGCACCCCTCTGATCAGGTCCGTAGGTGGGACTCCGGCTGGTGAGGGCTGTAGCTGTAGGTGTTGGCAGGACACAGGGACATCCCTGTGGTGTGGGACGTTCAGCAAGCTGCTCTGAGTAACTGCCAAGGAGGAGGCAGCCAAGTACAGTCCAGGCTTCAGGGATGGAGGCTATTGGGAAGGTGCGCTGGAGGAGGGCAGTGTCCTGGTGTCCTGCCTTTGGGAGTGTCCTTCTCAGGTGGCCGGTGTAGAGGAGGTTAGGGCCCACATCTCCCTCTGCCCCCTCTCAGTCTTGTTACTGAGCAAAACAAGCTGCCATGTCCTGCACTGGTCCTCCAGCCTTTCCTTCTTTATGCTCCCTGAAATTTATTTCTATTCCTTTTTCACGTTGATGCTAGAAATGTGTATCATTTGTTCTCATCAGTGTTACATACCACGGCAGAGTGCCTTCCCCAAAAGGAGATCTTTAACCAAAAGATTGCAATTAGATATATTTTAAGTAATTTAGTCAACATTTTAATTTTTTAGAACAGGAAAGACAGACAACATTTGGAAGAACTAATGAACTTCTCACAGTGGGACAGGTTGTCTTATATTTACAATCTGTGGAAATTATTCAACTATCTTCACAGGGATTGAAGACTGCTTATTCTTTGCAATCTTACAGGGTATTGCTACATGAGGCAGGAAAGCTGTCTTTTCTTGCTTGTCAAAATAAATGTGTTTCACATATGGGGAGAGAAGGAAGTATGAAGGGCCACCAGCTCCTAACGCTCTACTCGGTCTCCTCATCTCCTTGGGCTCACCCATGGAATGCACCAATACCCACACCAGAAATATCAAAACAGTCAAATACAGATATAAAATTAAAAAGCACTGATCTTACCTGCCATCTCTGCAGAGCTGGTAGGGCTGGGAAACAAGCCAGTCCTTTATAGCACCTGCACAAAGGCAGAAAGTAGCTGGGTCTGACCTGGGTGTGGCCCAAAAGGGAGAAATTGGGACCAGATTGAGCCAAGAGGAAATATCTGCTGGTTTGCTTTCCTGGATTAAGCAGAAAGGTGCACAATTCTCCATCCCTTCTGAGTAAATGTTGACTTCTTTTTTGACAAGTCAGTAAAAAAGGAAAAAGAGTAAAGGCACACGTTTCTTTCCTGCAAGTGAATGAGAATGGCTTAATTTTATCATGGTAAAAGATGATGGTGGAATTTGGCTGCTTCTTCCATGTTGGTTGACATGTCTGATGGTTTGGGAAGCCAGAAATGGGTCATTTTGCCAACATGCATTTGTGGAGTACACCGAGGTCCAAATACAGCACGTCCGAATGGTGGACCTGCCAACATTTTTATCCAGGAAAAGCAAAGCCGAGTCCCATTTAAAATTGCTTAGTGAGGTGGTTTGTATAATCAAACAGTAGTCAGATCATCAGTGATTTGGAAATGCATATAAAATAACTGCTGGTCATTGTGGATGACAAAGACTGGACAAAGAACAAGGCAGTTGCACAGAGCAAGCTCGAGCTGTCTCCAGTAAAATTATATGCCTACTAATATGGACAATCACAAAGTCATATCCATGCAAATAAGAACAGGTCAGAGGTACAAAATGGGAGGTTCCATCCTGAAATATCCAGAAAGGAACAAAGTGTTGGGTCAGCCAAGCACTTCAACGTGGATTACGACAGCTATACAGTCAGAAAAAGGGCTGTACTTCAGTGGACAAATGGGAAGGTAGCAGAAATAATTGAATTCTTTGAACATCAGTCAGGCTGATCACAAAAGACAATGTTGAATTCTTACTGACAATATCAGCCATGTTTAAATATTTGCACAGTTCTTATTAAGCCAAAATAAATAAAAGAAAATATGAGAAAGGAAACTGCTAAGAAACATCATTTTAAATCTGGGGGGGGGAAAAAAAAAAAAAAAAAAAGATTTGTGAAGGTCAGGTTTTCGGAAGATGAAAATACAATGTCAATATTTCTCCCCTAAAGAGAAATTAAAAACCAAAAGTAGAAGCTGGCCCCTAGTATCAGAGGGACTCTGATCACCCTGGCAGGAGCTCTACCTTGTCCCTCCAGCTTTCTGCCTACAAAATGTACGTAAGCAGAAGTCCAGGTACCTGAAGGGTGGTTTTCCTACTTCTTTTGTATTTTTGACATGTATCATTGCAATTGCATTAGCGCTTCTGTGACAGTCTGCGAACCCCCAGTTGCCCTTGGTACAGGGACACCATCTGCCTTTGCGGGTGTGCACCATCATGTGCAGGTGGCCTGATGCTGCTCCCAAGATTGTAGTCACCTGCCATGCAAAGGTTGCATTACCATTACATGTGTCCTACCAATTACTCGAGCCTGGGTGTAAGTGCAGTACCCAGGGCTTTCACGTGTCCACAGGTAAGCTGTCCTATGTTACCTCCAACTAGGATTTATCGTGTTTTGGTGCAATCTTTTGGGCTTCACGAGAAAGCAGGATATCCTGCCCACCAAGGCTGATGGTCATTCAGCAGAGTGTTCAAGACATCTGGGCAGCCAGGGCATTAATTATCCATTAATTAGCCTACCAAGCAGCAAATTCCTCCATCAGATCTCATCTCTGTCCTGCGTGATTAGATTAGTCTCTTCCAGGCTCTTGGTACTACTAATATTACTTCTTGATATTACTATTCAGGCTGCAGATCTTCACCTGTAAATCCTAGTGTAAATCTAGCAACCGGTAGCTATGTGACCATTGATGGTGTTTGCTAAATACGTGATCGAGCATTAGTTGTAGCCACAAGATTATTAAACTTAAGCAACACAAAAAAGAAAGAGGTCATTATCACATTCCTTATTTCCCATCCTAATGGCAAAAAGCAGCATCCTCCCCTTCCCTGTTCAACACACCTCTGATTTTCCTGCAAGCTCTTTCAGCACCCATTTTCATGACACAGACACATTTATGCTAGTAAAACCCAGGCATGAACCACGATGTCTCAAGGCTAACAGCGATTAGGGACTTAATTTAGGTACAACTTCAAACATACAAAGCTCCTTCTTCACCTGCCAATGGCACATTTTTCCTATATTTCAAACTGTGGACTTATTTACATACTACTGAGAGCCAACAGCCCGTACAAGCCAAGCCTGTCCTTGTCCGGGGCACAGTGGCATGGAAGAACCACTACGGGTTTACAAAACGGTGTCCAGTGCATCTTCGGCTCCAACAGATGAAGGGCAGAGCTTGTATAGGGATGGAGTGAGCAGGATAAAACAGAAAAAAGTAAGAAGCGATAGGTTAGCAGCACAGAAATTGTAGGGCGAGTAGAGGAGGAAAAGTTCCCAGCAGTTCAGGGGTGACATTTAATAAAGCCAGTTTGTCCAGCTTTAAAAATATAAAGGCTGCAGCACTAAAAAGTGACTGTAACTCTTTATGGAGAAGGCCATCTGGTTCTATGCTCGAGGCCAGATGCTTCACTGAAATATAGCCCCTGGACAGCAGAGGACTTTCAGAAGATGGTGCACAGGGGAAAGCTGGTAATGAGAATACTCTGCACAGCTTATAGTCCAGCTTCCTGGAATAGCTCTTATGGCCTCAAGGGTACACCCAGGGTCTGGATACAGGCTCGCTACTGGATGCTCTCTGGGGAATATGTAAGGGGGCAACCCCAGGGCAGCAATGTGGGTTGAAAACACAGGAATTAAAAACTGAGAAGCTGGGGGCTAACAGGTTATTTCCTCTTTACGTCATCATACTATAGAGCTGTAGCTCTCCCACCAAGAGCACTTTCCTTCTGCCCATGGTTCGACCAATCTACCCCCATCAGCCAGCAGCTCTGGAGGAGGGGAATTGGAACACCAAGAGGGTCTCACTCTCCAGCCTGGGATGGTAACTGGTGAGGTTTGCTGAGGAAAAAACCTCAGTCCCCCAGCAGGAGCTGGCACCCATCTTGCAGTAGCTGCACATGTTCTTGAGGGCCCCATGCCCATGGCGTGGTCAGCTCACTTCTGACTCTTCTCTCAGTGGGACCTTTCACAGTGTTGGTGTGGGAGTCACAGCAAGGGATGCTCAGGAGGTGGCACCACAGCTCTTTCCAGCATCACTGAAGCATTCACTTCAGGGGTTCCTCCAGCTGCATGATGCCCAGTGGTGAGATTATTACCTCTCTTTGAAGTCCTCCTTTAAAAGCTCACCACTCGTCAACACCCAAGGCTGTGAAGCCTTCTTAGAGCAGCCCTCCATCAGCCATGGAGACTACTTCATAGCCACGACAAGGTATTCCAGGCAAGCGCACAATGGCTCTGCCCGCCTTGCAGAAATACATGAGCCCAACAGACTGGGCAGTGCCATTAGTGAGTAGAGACTGCTTCGTGCCTCTTTCCAGAAAGGACACCCATGGCATGACCACCTGTGGCCTTCTCAGGATGTACTGTGGGACAGCCCGAGCACTCTTGCTGCCGCTGTCGCCTGCAGCGCTCTTGGCAGTCCCTGTGGTCGTGGGGGCTATGCCAACTCAACATGACTCAGCAGGGTAGGGTACTCAGACCTAACTCTGCCCTGAGCGGTAGGCACAGTTCCCAGGGCAGGAAAGCTGTGGAAGGCCATCTGTGACTTTCTAGCACGGTGGTAGGACCCACCACACCCACCAGGACAAGCTACTGCACATCCATCCATGGAAAGACCTTAGCTTGCAAGGCCTAAACATGACTCCTGTCCTGAGCAGCAGCTAGCACACCTCTTCCTTGTGAGCAACTCTCCTTCCCCAGGGACTGGTTCCTTCTTCCCCTTCCCATGGACCAAGCTCCCTCTCTTCTCCATGAATAAAATCCTCATGAACCAAACTTCTTCCTCCCCATCCTTTAGTAAAAACCCCCTTCCATTCCTTCTACTTTTCTTTCAGACTGACCCCATGCTCAGACTGGAGCATGAGAGATGGCTTCCCTGGAGATGGAGTTGGCAGGTCTAGAAAGAGACCTCAGCTGCTCCTCATGCCAAGCAGGACCATTTCTCTATTCTTCCAGTTTACTTTATGTTCCCGCTCTGGAACCAGTTCCCGTCTTCTCCAGGAGTCTGGGACACAGCCATACACCAAAGCAGAAGCAGTTGTCAGGCCCCTAGAAAGTCACTGGGAGAATACATGGCTTCAAAAGTTCCAGAGATTTAATTTAAACAAAGAGGGAGTGGAAGAAGATTTAGATATTCACTGTAGTTTTCATCATGCCATGCCAGCTGGGAGACATGGGAGTTATTTGCTACAGTGGACTCTTTTCCCTGGACTACAGCTTAATTTCTAGAGGCTGAATATGTGAATAGATGCAAAAAAATAGCACAAATTTTGGGGGTTGACTTGATGCTTAATTACATGAAGGAATGTCTGTATGGACAGAGCTTGCAGGGGTTCATTAGTATTCACAATGCACATGTAGTCGTCTCCTCTTGATCATCATATGCCATCATATTGCAACCAGTGAGATGCTTAAGCACTCTTTTATGGTCAGGACAAAGCGTCTTCAACATTGCATCAGGTAATGGGATGCAGCAGTGAATGGTGACCACTGTGTGCTGGGTCCAAGCAAAGCCAGCGTTCGAGCAAGGCAGTCGCTATTTTCTGAAACTTGGAAGATCGAAGGGTAAAAACTTGCAAGTAGAAGCAGAGTCTGAACATTTCTTTGAAGAAGAATAAGGTCTGTCTCATGACAGACCTTGTGGTTTTCTATGTTGCATAATACTGAAAAGTGCCATTTATTACAAGAGCAGAGCTGTCAGTTCTTTGTTGAACTAAGACTTTTCTATAAACACATCCTGTTCTTTCTACTACACAAGACTGTTTTGTCTGTAAATATCACAAGAATTGTAGATGAAAATAGGTGTTCACTGCTGATGACACAAGATTAAATATGAAAAAAGTCAATAAAACCCCAAGTCTGAGAAACGTTGTGGAAATTCTGGCCAGTGCAATGGAAGTCTGTGTCCAGCCAAGCTGCAAGAACCAGCTGAGGATATGATCTCCTCCAGATCCTTCTGTCTGGGCTTCGGAGCTCTCCAGACCACACCTTTTGCCCTCTTTAACCCCTTCAGACCTCTCTTTCAAGCTCTGGTCCCCTCCAAGCTCCTCCATTTGGGTACCACAGCTCTCCAGGTCCCTCTGCTCCCCCCCGGGCCATCTCCAGGTCCCTCCACTGCAGTCTGGACCCGCTCCCCGTCCTTTCCATATGCACTGTGGACTCCTCCAGGCCCCTCCTTTTGGGGTCCAATAATGTGCAAATCTATGCACTCTGGTCTGGTCCCTCCAGGTTCTTCCATTTGCCATCTGAAGGATGTTCGAACCCTTACCCTGAAATGAAACCTCACCTCGTCAGAGCTTTTTGGATACCAAGTGCGCAGTACTCATCCTCAAAGGGAGTAAGGAGAAACAGCTCATTCCAGACCATAGACCTCACCTTCACTAACTGTGCCCATCAGGATATTAGTGGCTTTCCAGCTCTGAAGGCTGCCCACTCTTGTGCCATACCCTAACCTGAATGCCACAGGCACTTCAGGAGATGCAGGGAATGTATCTCCCAGCTCTGAATGTGAACATGGAGCCTACAAGAGGGAGAAAGAAACCTGAATAACTGAAAGGGATGAATTTAAGCTTAACCTTTCTCCTGAGTCTCTCCATAATTGTCCAAAGACAGTATGCCCTCCACTCACCCCTCTCTTTAGCTCTGTCAGATTTGCTGGCCTTGCTCTACTCCCTATCTCATGTGTCCAGTGACGGAGCTGGTTTGGACACCTGGTTTCCAACACATTGATGCATCTGAGCAGGTGGCCACCCATGCCTGGGCATCCACCCGTGCCTGCGGGACTGTGCCAAGCCTGACTCAGTGCCAGGACTACGCCTCTCCCTGGACAGTGGAGGAGGGAAATCAGACTACCCAGCGAGGCAGAGGCCAGGGAGGGCGGCGGTGCAGACAGACCCTCCTTTGGGCTGGGAATCATAGAACCATTAAGGTTGGAAAAGACCTCTAAGATCATCAAGTCCAACCATCAACTAACACCACCATGACTCCTAAACGAGGCCCTGGAGTGCCACGTCTACACCTTTTTTGAACGCCTCCAGGGTTGACGACTCCACCACCTCTCTGGGCAGCCTGTTCCAATGCCTAACCACTCTTTCAGTAAAGAAATTCTTCCTAATGTCCAATCTAAACCTCCCCTGTCACAACTTGAGGCCATTTCCTCTCGTCCTATCGCTAGTTTCTTGGGAGAAGAGTCCAGCACCCGCTTCCCTACAACCTCCTTTCAGGTAGTTGTAGAGAGCGATAAGGTCTCCCCTCAGCCTCCTCTTCTCCACACTAAACAGCCCCAGTTCCCTCAGCCGCTCCTCATAAGACTTGTTTTCTAGTCCCTTCACCAGCCTCGTTGCCCTTCTCTGGACAC
>WAAD01005584.1:32231-84683 GCA_013389945.1 Fregata magnificens
GATTTCACTCCATTCACCACCACTCTCTGGGCTCGGCCATCCAGCCAGTTTTTTACCCAGCAAAGAGTATGCCCATCCAAGCCGTGAGCTGCCAGCTTCTCCAGGAGAATGCTGTGGGAGACCGTGTCAAAGGCCTTACTAAAGTCCAGGTAGACAACATCCACAGCCTTGCCCTCATCTACTAGGCGGGTCACCCGGTCATAGAAGGAGATCAGGTTGGTCAGGCAGGACCTGCCCTTCATGAAGCCATGCTGGCTGGGCCTGATCCCCAGGTTGTCCCGCACCTGCCCGGTGAGCTCACTCAAGATGAGCCGCTCCATGATCTTCCCGGGCACTGAGGTCAGGCTGACTGGCCTGTAGTTCCCCGGCTCCTCCTTCCAGCCCTTCTTGTAGATGGGCGTCACATTGGCTAGCTTAATTAGGAGCTTAATTGGGAGCTGAGCATGGAGGAGCGGTTCCTACATGGTGGGGTTTCCACCCAAGCTACTCCCTGCTGATAAATCCCCATGGGAGAGGGGTGGGGCGCCAGTGACATAGCAAAGTGTTTCCACAGCTCTTGGGCATAACGCTGAGAACCCAGAAAGGGCTCTGGATATCTCAGGATGGGTTCCCAGAGCCAGCTCCCACCCAAATCAGGAACAGGCAAGGGCTTCTAGGACTGTACGCCAAATACAACCTTTGTGCTCCAAAGGAGAGGCCAAGGTTACTACCAGACCTCACTCAGCAAGGATTTCCTCTCGACAGTCACCTCTTTTTCCTTTCTCCAAATACCCTCCTCCAAAAGCCAAAAGGCAGGCAGAAACCTGGTGAAAACCACACAAGTCTGCAACATCATCCTGCCAGCTATAGGACAAAACGCTGCCTGGACTGTGTGTCAGACTGCCTCAGTCAGTGAAGTCTGGACCTGTTTTCACAGGGGCAAATGTATGTATACTGGTGGGGGAGAAGGGGATGGAGGAGGCTGGGATGTTCCCAGCCCGGGAAAGGAGGTTGGGGATGGTCATCCAGGGACAAGTTTCCTGTTGGATACGAGGAGATGAGATGGGACATAGACCTCCCACCACCCCCCTCTCCCATGTCACCACCACTGATGTTGTGACTGGTGCCCAGTTGCCTTTCCCAGCACTGCTGCGATCCTGATTTCCATATCAGCCTTAGCTCTGTGCGGGGCAGGTGACAGCAGTGGTACCCCTGCTGGGTGTGCGGCAGGGGCCAGGATGGCAGAACCCACATCCAGAGTGGGATCGGGTCCTGCTGTGTCCCCTGGAGCAGGGTGACAGCCATGGGCTCCTGCGGAAACCCTCTCTGCAAGCTGCTGTGATGGCCGAGCGGTGAAGGCGTTGGACTTGAAATCCAATGGGGTTTCCCCGCGCAGGTTCAAATCCTGCTCACAGCGGGAGCTTTTACTGGCAGCCCCTGCCCTCCTGTCCCCAGGACGGGCAGACAGACACAGACCTGTCACCCCTCATCAAGGGACCCTGCCATTCCCACCCTGGCCCTCATCCCCCAAGGAGCCCTTACCTTTAGGAGAGGGCCAAGATGGTGTTCAGGGGAGCAGTCCTGCACCTCTCCTTATCACAAGAAGAAATCCTGCAATAGCATGTCCACCCCACACAGCCGGGTCACCCTGCTCCCTGTAGCCCATCACCCTGCTCCCTACAGCCATGTCACCCTCCTCCCTACAGCCCATCACAGGCTTGTGGCTGCCCTCTACCTGGGGTATTTTTCTGCTGGGGGGTGCAGCCTGATGGCAGTGGGGGGACAGGAGGCTGCTGCCACCCGCCAAAATTAATCCAACCCTGACCCAGCCCCATGCACGGGGTGTGGGAGCTCCTGAACCCCATGCTGAACCCCGGGAGCTGCTCGAGAGCAGTGCAGCCACCCAGGAAAAGGCTGCGACCTGCAGTGGCTGCAGTGACCCCCTTCCCTGGCTGGGAATCGAACCCAGGCCGCGGCAGTGAGAGTGCCGAATCCTGACCACTAGACCACCAGGGATGAGGTGATGATGGTGGTGGACCTGTTGGTGGCCACCGGCCAAGCCCTGAAGGGACAGGGACACTTGGGCCCCACAGCCCAAGGAGAGAACCAGATAGGATGGATGCTACAGCCTTTCTGGGGGACTTTGCAGGGATGCCTGCTCCTTTCTGAGAGCTGTGGCATTGGGAAGACCCTCTGTGCAAGAGGACCACATCTCTGCCAGGCCTGGGAAGCAGGAGGTGGCTATGCCGGGACTCTGATCACTGCCGAAGGCAGGTTTGGGGAAGGCGATGATGGCCAGTGGTTCGAGAAAAGACTTAGCAGTTCCCTGGGGGTTCACCAGAGAGGTTCAGTCCTGCTGCTGCTGGAGCATGGACCCCATTTGTGCTGCTATACATGGCCAGGCTCGTGTGACACACATCACACTGGGCACAGGCGATCCAGCTTCACGGACACAACAACCCCAGCTCCCGGTGCACAGCCAGGGTTTCCCCATAGTCACCCCGGGAGAAGCAGAACGGTGTAGGTGCAGGCTGATCATCGTCAGCAAAGTCTTCCCTTTTCGGGGGAAACAGGGGTCTGAGCCCTTGTGCTGGTAGAGGGAGTGTGTCTAGAGTCCTCCGTCCTACTGGTTTTACAGTAACATTTGCATCTTTTTTTTCTAGGGGAAACCAGCCAGTTGGGGCCATCGTTTGAGACTTCATCTGTAGCTGCAAAGAGTAGGTGATCCTGGTCTCCAGACAATCGTTCTGAGGGAGCAGAGACTTTTGCCTTTGTTTACCCTGCAGAAGGAAGCGGGCCCTCGTTAGCCAGCGTGCTCGGGGAACTGTGCTGCCGGAGGGGCTGGGCAGGAGTCACAGGCAGCAGCAATGCACTGGCATTGTTCGGGCATCCTGCAGCAGTGGTGCTTGTGATCCCCCCACCCTTGTCCTGCACACCTCACATAGCCTGTTTCCTTGGCCCCATACATTTCACTTAAGAAAATAAGACTTCAGAATACATTTCACTTAAGAAAAAAATATAATTAAAACCAGAAGCTAAATCAGGCTGGGGTAAAAACAAAACCAGACTTCTCTCCCACCACCTGCACTCACCTCCTAGAAAAGAGGCTTTCTGCTGAATAGGAAGATGGAGAGGGGCTTGAAATGGGCCCCCCACTCCCCAGGTGGACGCTACCAGCATGGGCAGCACAACAGGGCGCTGCAGAGCCCTGGAGCCCTGCCCAGGGCGAAGAGCCCAAGGGGGAGCCCAGGGCTCAAGGTGACAGTACAACTGCCACCTGTCCCTGCAGCACCCAGCACAGCAGGGTCAGACCCAGAGGCGAATGAGCACTGGGAGGACAGCCAGGTAGGGGCTCGGTGGTGGCAGGAGCCCTGCCTGCCCCAGGCTGTGTGCAGGGAGGACAGCCCTGCCCGTGCACTTGGGCAGGCAGGAGGAAGCACTGCAGGGCTTCTCAGCAGATGGATGAGCCCTGATTGAGAAGGAGGTGAATGAAAGGGTTCCAGGAACATTTCCCACGGCAGACGGCAGAGGGGCCTGTGCTCCTTGGATGCTCATGCGTGGTTGAGAGGAGAAGTAAATGGACAGAGAGAAAAATCTCTCTAACTCGCAGGGGTCAGTGCACACAGAGTGCACTGGGGAAACCTCCTTGTGGCTTGCCTTGTCCCATGCAGCTCCCTCAAAAGGCCAGCGCAGCTCCCCTCTCCACCTGAGGCCAAACCCCAGCATGGTCCCCATGGTCCCCCCTGTAGACCCCTGTCAGGTTGGGGTCACAGTGGGACATCTGGCATCCAGCTCCCCTCTCCCTATGGTGCCCCGGTCTCTGCCCAGGTTCCTCTGCAATGCCTGGTGGATCCCAGCTGCTGGCTGCTGCCGTAACCATCACCTTTCCCTGAGGAGCTGCACTGCAGTGAGCAGGAGAGGGCAAAGGGAGGCAGTGTGTAGCTTTGGAGGAGTGCACAGTAGGACAAGGAGGAGAGCAGGGAGGAGTGTCACCCTCCCGCAAGAGCTGACCTGGAGCAAGGACGGAGCCTTGATGAATGGTCTGGCATCTTTCCAACACTCTGGCATCTCTGCCATGACGGTCAGGGCTGCAGAATACACCTCCAAAAACCTGCACAGGGCCAAAACCCCCGAGTGAGGGGCAAGGCTGGGCTCTGCAACTGTCATACGGGATTATGCCATCCCTTGGCCCTGCCGGGTGCGGGGGAAGAGGCACAGCCACCCTGCCCTTTCAGAAAGATATGCAGATGTCATGGTTTCGGTTGCCTCTACAAGCTCTAACAGAGTGTGAGCTCTGGCAGCCTTGCGGTTGGCGGAACATCAGTATCACTCTGTGGTTTCTTAGATCTCTATCTGGACCTGTCAGATATTTTGTCATAGACAGTAACAGTTCCTTCCTCTGCCAGCAGACCTGGGTGCATCAAAACGGGCTCACTTGCGTGTCCCATAGCAGGACAGTCTCCATCTGTGATGGCAGAGGAAGAGGAGATGAAGGATTGCCACCCCACCAAATGCAACGAGGAAGCGATGCAGCCCAGGAGCTGCATGTTGGAGCCCAGAAGTGTGTGGAGCCATGTGGTGAGGCAGGTGGTGGGGATGTAAAAATTACTTTCTACAGGCACTGCTCCTTCAAAAGAGAAGTTCCAGCCCCAGGATCAGCCTTGGGGCAGCAGGGAGAGGTCAGGGCTCAGTACAAAATGCAATTGCTATTGTAGTGAGGAGAGGAGGCTGAGACACATGGCCTTGCTGTGCACCCCTACATGCATCCGGGGCATGAGCAATACATACAGAAATTAGCCAGAACAATAGGCTAATTACAATATTGGAATACACACAATATGGGAGTAGCAATAAATAATCCCTCTCCCCGTCTCTGAGGGTGGGATGTCCCTTGGCAAATTCCAGCTGAGCTTTTGTCCCTGAGTACCTGTTAGGGTGTTGCTGTGCTGTCCCAAAATGCCACCACCACATGTTTGTGATGACCCTGTGGTGCCAGTCACTTGGTTCAGCTCCAGGTCATTCACATGCTTTTGAAGATGGGAGTCCTCAGGGTCCCCAGGACACCTCCACTCCCAGTCCCACGGGGATGGCTCCTGGGAGGGTGATTTGGGAAAGCCACAGGCTTTTGCCCACCCCAGCAGGGTCCCTGGCACAGCCCTGGGCTGGCAGAGCAACAGGGACCCTCCTGCAGCACTGCTCCCCACCTGTGGGGACATTGTGGTGAAGGGGACACTGCGGGGAGGCAGCCCCAATGCACCCAGACACAAGGAGGTCTCCGAGGGCCCCATGCAGCGTGGTGGGAGAGAAGGAGAGTGGGAGCAGAGCGGCACTGCCCTGCAGTCCCCGCTGAGCTACAGGGGCTGCGGGAGAGTGAGGAAATCCCGGGGACACGAGCTCGTGGTGCCTCGTGAACAGTAGTTGTCGCTGGGAGCTGGGCATGAAAATACCCAGAGAAACCACAGGCTGTGAGCTGGCAGATTTGGTGCCTGTTGCAGAGAAGAGGGAGGTGGAAAAAGGGGAAACTCTCCCTGGGGCATCCCGGAGAGCCCATCGCCTCGTGGCAAGGGCAGTGCTGGGGGCTCTGGGCAGGCCACGTCATGAGCCCTGTGATTGTGAGTGTGCACAAGGGGATGGAGGGCTGCATTTGCACGAGAGCTGGTCCCTCTCCACTCCTCGGGCAGGGGAATTTCTGCTCTGCCTCCTGCATCCCACCTTGTACCAAACCCATGCTGGCACTTGTGTTTGCCCCTTGCCTCTGGGAGAAGATGGTATTTGAAGAGTCAGACTATCGAGTCAGGCTTCCCAGGCAAGCAGTCCCCTTACTGGCTGATGCTGGGGTGTGTTAGGAGGGGTTCGGAGGTCCCGAGCTCCATACTGGAAGCACAGCCTTGAGGATTTTGTGTTTCGTGGTGCCAAGACTGCCAGCCCAAATCTACAACCAGTCTCCGGGGTGCCAGCCATCCTTGCTGCCTGCACAGGCAGCAGAGCTCAGAGCATGTCTACTGCCCACGCTGCCCGCACTGGCTCCCTGCATCCACCTTGTGCATGTCCCAGACCCACCACGGGAGCAAGGACCCCCCGGCTGGGCCTGCACTGTCCCCAAGCCATTATGAGGGTCTGAGCACCTTTGTCCTCGAGGCCTGGGTCCCTGAAAAGAAGACTGAATTGAGGTCCTCCTGGTCCTTCGGGGAGGATGCTGAGATGAGATTGATGAGTACTGCTGTCATGTTGGTGAACCTAAGTGTGAACCTGCTGCTCAAGGGTTGTTCCATATCCTGTCTTGGTCAGTATAGCCCTTACGTGGGTGCCGATTTGCTCACACTTACCTCACCTCATGCGAAGGCTATTCTGGTATTTCCTAGACCTGCTGCTTCCTTTTTTTCAGCATTTCTGAGGCAAAGCTGGTGAGACATCAGCTCTGTTACTCTTTGGAAACTCCAGTTGTTTGCCTTGAAATCTGACTGATGGGGCTGGCCACCGTCCCTATAAAAAGCAAGGACTGAGCCAGCACCTTGCACCAGACGCAGGAGGAATCTACTCTGGTCCTGCCTCTGCCCTTGCAGCTCATCTCTGTCCACAATGAATGTGCCCGCAGTGTGCCTCTCCATCATCCTCGTTGCTGCCCTCTTTTCTCAGGCCGCTCCGGCTCCAAGTGAGTACAGCATCTCTCTCTGCTCTCTTGGGGTGGATTTTTGCTCTGATTTGCAGTAATTTTGAAGCAGAACTGAAAAAAGTTAGCTGCAAAGGTTGGAACCCTGTGTGAACAACTTTTGCTTTATTGGAACTGGTCCTCCTTTCTAGCATCCTTTTATCTTAGGGATGAATTTTACTGCTAAGTATCAAAGTTTTCAGGTTTCATCTACCCTGATTTTGTTGCTGGGCTTTAGGAGTGGTCCCAGCGTGACTGAAGGGATTTTTATCATTGGAAGTGAGCGCAAAACATTTAACAAGCAATACTAGCAATGACTTCAATTAAGCTTTGGTGTTCACAGTGATTTCTTGCTGACTTTCTGAGGAAACAGGAAGAGAAGAGGGCTCCACAGCTGATTAAGGGGATGGTTGCCCATGCTCTCGGCTGGGGAATGTGCAGTTTATTGAGTGATAGACTCATGCTGGCTTTCCTGATCTCTTCCAGTTGGGGCTGACACAACTGTGTGCTGCTTCAGCTACACCTTACGAAAGCTGCCCCAGAGTCATGTGAAGGATTACTTCTACACCAGCAGCAAGTGCTCACAGCCAGCAGTTGTGTAAGTACTGGCTCTTGCTCTGGGCTTTGAGGAAAGGCTCTGCCAGCCTTTGGGCTCTTTGCTTCACATCCCATGTGGCCAAGAGCATGGTGGTGTGAGGAACCATACCTGGAGTAAGGGAAGGGGGCAGCCACCACGGGTCCCACGTGCAGCACGTGAGCACTCATGCTCCTCAGCTGAGAAATAAGTGGTCTCCTTGGTCTCCTCGAACCATCCTGGTGCTGGGAATAAGGTGTGGGAAGGAGGTCCCTGTGTAGTCAGCAGGACCTCCCAGTGGTGATGAGCCCAATGCACATAATGTGCCACATGAAAGACTTGCACCTGATATGCCAGCCGCCCACACGCTGCATTGAGGCTCACCTCTGCACTGAACATGGCCAGGAACCTCTGAGCGTGGGTAGGTTCTCCAGGGGACCTTGATCTCTCCCTGCCCTCTGCGTTTTAGCAGGCTCTGCAGCCCCCTGATGCTTGGGGGTTTGTGGGATGGGAGCCTGGAAGGGAGATGATCTCCTTGGGAGCTAGCCCTGATCACAGGGCAGGTCAGCATGTGCCCAGGAGGTGACCCAAAGCCCTCATGTCCCTCTCCCCCTCCGGGACTGTAACACCTCCCTGCCTGACTTGACAGGTTCATCACCAGGAAGGACCGGCAGGTCTGTGCTGACCCTGATGCCAGGTGGGTGAAGGAATATGTGAACACCCTGGAGCTACAGTGACCGCTGGAAGCTGAGAGGTCTCTGCCCTGGAGAAGTTCTGCAAGACCATCCAGCAGAGTCTTGGCACAGACCTAGAAATCCTGCTGCTGAGCACCAGGACCTGCTGAGCCACCTCGGGACCCCTGAAGTTCCTTTTGTCTTGCAAAGGTGTCATTTGTCTATGATAATTTAGCCACCCTTATGGGCAGCTGTGATGCTGGGGACCTCCTGCCTTGCAGACCCATCTTGGTGTAGCCTGCTGTGTGACATGTGGCTAAACTGTCCTGTCCTTGTGCCTCCGCTGCTAGAATGGGAGGGGGATTTTATCCCCAGAGCTATCTGTGGGAAGTGGTCTGTCGAAATCAGGTATGAGTGCTGTCATGTAAACCCAGGCTGACTTCTAAGTCAGCTGGCTGAATTTTGCCATGGTACGGTATGTGCTGTGAGTAAGATCTGTCTCCTTAGTGGAGGAAGTGGTACGTTGGTTACTTACAGGATGCTCATTGTGGAACCACATTGTTCAGCCTTGTTCTCAAAATGCTGTCTCTTGCTGGTGCCAAAGAATAAAGATTTTTTCTCTCTGTGTCAGCTCTGGAAGAGGTTGTTCCCTTCCTGCCTGTAAAAATGAGGCCGATAGGACCCCATTACAACCATTTTGGGAGAGGCAGGGGAAGAACCCCAACTTCCCAGCTGGAAATGCCTCAGCCTTCTTAGCCCTAAAAACCTTCCCTTCTGCATCACCTCCCTGCTCCCAGCACCGCAGCAGCAGCAGCCCCATCACGACTCCAGCACCTCCCAGGACTGTCACCTCCCAGCCTCTGCGCTGCTGTGGAGCCAGACCTCTCCCCCAGCCCTTTCCCCCCATCATATCAATAGCCAAGGCCAGGAGCTGGCGGAGCTGGACCCGCTGGGTTTGCCACTGCGGGTTTGGCAAAGGGATGTTGTCCCGAATGGGTGATTTGGAACGCTTAAGGAATCATTGACAAAAGTATTAGCAAAAGTGGTTTTAACATGGTGTTCTAAAAGTGCAACTTAACAAAGTTCGATGGCAAGTTTCACTCTATTAATTACTGTACGGAAGAAACATACAAAGGAAAATTGAGTTACACTCGAGTTAAAATGATTCGCAGAGAGACCGTGGACTCAAAAGGGTAAGGAGGACCCTCCCGTTGAGTCACAAGGTTCAGAGTAGACCCTTGCTTTCTAAAGTCCTGATGGAGCTTAGATGTGGCTAGGTCCCACCTTAGACTCAGTCAACAGCTTACGCCTAAGGGATCGTACATGCAAAGCTTATGTAATGTTTCATTAGCATCAGTTCAGCATGCAATCAAAAAGTTAGCAAGACAAAAATCAAAGCTACCATACTACAAGGTTATGCGCGATATCAGTCGCTTACCAAAGGTCTGTCATTGGTAAAAGGTCTCTCTGCCTCGAGGAGCAACCTTGAGAGGTGTCCCGGCTCGAGGGGAGATCACCACCACACAGCCACGCTGCCTAGCAGGGAGAGCTCAAACAAGGCTCACTTAGGCTGTCGTATTTATAGGATAAAGTGGTTGGCTTGTAGTCAAATTACATGCTATGGAAAAGGTATGCAGGAGACTCCTTGTACCCACATCTTTCTGTGTTCCTTGATAAATGAGTCTTGGAAAAGCCACCCATTATTGATGTGTAAATCGCATGATTGGTGTTCCAAGCTCATAGGCACCAATGCTCACGGTGCCACTCTGCTCCTTTGTGGGTTTTTAGAGAACAGATTGAAACTAGAGGAGGTCACAGCCCAGCTATGGCTCAGGCCTTTACCTCCTTTGGAACCTGTACCAAACGACTGCTAGTTCAGTTAAGAGGTTGAGTGCATCCATCACAGATGTCTGGAAATCACAGGATGGGGGAGCAGTGGCGTCTCTGCAGTGAGCTCGAAGGAGGGTGGCTCAGGGGCTGGCCAGCTGGGACCACGTCCCCAGCACAGGCTCCTCTGGGGATGCAGCCTGAGCTGTGCTCAGCTCTGGGTATGCTCTGCTAGTGTTTTACTGCAAACGACAGGTACCAATTATTTGCTGTTCTTCAGCTGCTTTGGGAAACCTAAATTTGGTTTAAAAAAGCACAAGAGATCTTTTGCACCAAGTAAAACCAACAAAAGCACTTTATCAGCCTATGGTTTGCATTTAAAACTAGCTGATATCTTTGTGGGCAGAGAATGAAACTGCCGGGTCTGACCTCCCTGCCGCTGAAGCTCTGCAGGGGAGGGACAGGAGCCTTTGTTCTCTGGCTGCCTCCATTAGAGCTGTCTGAAGCAAAAGTTCAGAAGCTTTAGTATCGCCCCTTGGCCAAGAGTATCCCCACCTGGCAGCTTGTGCATGTCAAATCTTCACCTCCCAGGACATTTTCCAACATGAAATGAGGTACTCACCACCCCTGGGGGTAATTTTCTCAGCCGCCCTTCATTGCTAGTAACAAATGATCCCCCATAATTAGGAGCAAGCAAACCAGTGTGAGATATAGTGTCCGTAAAACATCCCCAAGCCTATTGGTGCCATGGTGATCTGCAAATGTTCAGGTTGTCTCCTGTTCTCCCCTTGCTCATCATCACCTCTCCACAGGTCTCCCTGTTTATTAACCAGCATTTCCTATTGCAATTCCTTATTAACTGCCTCAAAGTCTCTATTTCTAGCAGGAGCCGAGGCCACAGCTCTCACTCGCCACTCCTGGGTCTCTCTGTAGCATGGGACTGTTATTCCCAGCAGCGACTGCCTGCGTCAGTGCAGGGAATGAGTGCAGAAACCTCTCAGAACCCAAGGGCACAAGGGGAGGTTCTCAGTGCCCAGGATGAGGGTGCCCAGAGAGGAGGGCACTGCCCCAGCCATGAGGCCAGGGTCAGCAAGGGGCCTCTGCAGCCCTGGTGGACCCCGAGCTGCCAGGCTGAGCTGGCAGAGCATCCTCCCAGTGAGAGCAGGTAGCAGAGGGAGCCCTGAGATGTCTGTGTATGAAGAGCTGGTGCCACAACCTGAACTGACCGTGTCCCTGCATCCTGGTAGGGCACCTGCCTGCGTGCTGCCTAGGTGATGAGGGATGGATGGGGTTCCAAGGGTCCCAGGGATGGAGGGTGTCTGAGGGATGGAGGGGATCCCAAATCCTTGGTGATGGGGCACAAGGCAGCACAGCTCCAGGCGGAAGAGGGTGGGTGTCCCTGGGGTTGGGGAGGAAAGGTGTAGGGGAGTGGAGGTGGGCATGGAGGGGTGGGTGCAGGGCACCCTGGGGTGCAGAGGGCAGCAGGGCATCAAGGAGATGCAGAGAGAAAAGAGGCAGGGAGCTGGGAGGCTGGGAGCAGAGGACAGGGGCAGAGGAGGGAGAGGGAGGATGCAGCAAAGGAAGGGATCCCAGTGCTTAGGTCTGGGATGGGAAGAGCCCTGTCAGGTCAGTAGGATCTACAGGCACAGGGGCTGGGGCCCAGGGGTACTGCCCCACAGCCCACCCTGACAGCAGCCTTGCAGACTGAGCAAAGACCTGGCAGGAGGAGATGGGGGACAATGTGCTCCACGGGGAGCCAGGGCCCAGCTCCATCCTGAACTGGGGCTCACAGCAGGCTCATGGCTGGGTCCCCAAACCTTCCCCTGCACATCCAGGGGTCTGGGCTATGGAGAGCAGGGGTTTGGGGTCCCAAAAGCATCACTCTGCTGGGGGTGGGTGGGAAGGGGAAGCCTGTGCATCAAGGATGAGTCCCATCAATGTCCAAGCTCAGTGATGGACAGAGGCATTATGAGCAGAAGGCTTTATTCCTTATGGACAGTGTGAAACCGTGTCTACAGAAAAAGGGTGAAAATTGCTAATTAACAGCACACCTGAAATGCCCCTTTCCTCAAGGTAGAAGAGGGATGTCCCAGAGTAGTTCTCAAAGGAACCCAAATGCGCTGCAGGATAGGCAGGTAGCTCAGCGGGACGGGAGAGGTACAAGGTTCTGTTCTGCATCCCTGCAAAGCAGCTCTGGCACAGCCCACTGTGGCAGGAGGCAAGGGGCACCCTGGGACACAGCCTGGCAGCGGAGGGAAGCAGGGAAGGGATATAAAATCAGCCAGGTCTTCCTGAACATGAGAATAATCAAACAGTGCTCATGTTGGTTTGCTTTCATACAGTGGCTCCTTGAACACTTCACAGAAAGCTTTTAAGCACTGCTATCCCTCACTTACAGATGGGGAAACTGAGGCACGAGCTTGCCTTTGCGGAATCAGGCTGGGTGAGGTGGGCTGATGGAGCTGGCACTCCCCATTGGGGCCACAGGTCCCACTTCCCTGCTCACAGGTCCGTGACGAGCGAGAGACGAACAGTCCACAACACCAAAATCATTCCTTTGCAAGAGGAGTGGAAGAAGCTGGGACTGGCCCTGGGCTCCCAGGGGCCAGAGCTGGAGCACTGGGGGACCAGGCGGGGGGGGCCATCTCAGTCTGTCCCCAAAAAGTTCACAAATGCCTTTGCCCAGGCAGTGTCAGGGTCAGTGCAGACCTGGTGTTTCTTCCTGGTGATGAAGCTGGGAAGTGGGGAGGACCAGGCAACCTTTGTGTTGGGGAAGGGATGCACCACCGCAGAGCTGCACTGAGTCACACCAGGGCTGGGGAATGTCCTTTTTGTGACCGTTGTCTGGTGTGGAGGCAGTCAGCCAAAGCGGGGTGCTGAGAAACTAGAGAAGGTCCCTGGGCCAGACTCCTGGCTCTGCCTCAACTTGCTGCTGGCTCCCGCAGGCAGGGAGAAGGACCACAGACCACAGACCCAAGTGGCCACTGCAGAGCATGTGGTTGGTGTCTCCTGGGGCAGGCACCTTCGGAGTATTTCTCTGCTGCACACCAAACACCTTGCCTGGGAGCACTTTCTCAGCCGTGCTGGGGCGGTTGCACCCCACAGGATACCGGGAACAACCTCTCATCCTCCCTCCACTGGGCTCATCCCAGCGTCAGTGTGGGCAGGTCCTTCTTAGCCATCTCCTTGCAATAGAAAAGCATCTTTCCTTGCCAGGACTGAGTGATGGCCAATCTCAGACAACGCCCCAACAAGTCCCACTCTTGGTCCCAAGAGGAAGAAAGACTTGTGGGGCTGAGCCAAAGGCTTCCTGCACGGGCAAGAGCCCCTACCCACCCAACAGCTGGCTGCTGGCACCTGCTGGTGGTGTAGCACTAGTCCTTCACAGGTTTCCTGGAAAGCTTCTGCCAAGTGCATGTGAAGCAGCACACAGCTGTGTCAGGGACGGCTGGAAGAGATTGGGGTGCAGGACTGAATCTATATGATCAGGAGGGGACACAAGGTGGATGTGTACGACCAGCAGAGAATAAGCACTCCCAGCAGGCCACGCTCCAGACCAAGGAGTCAGAGCAGATCATGCCTCTTCCTCAGGCATTACAGGTCACCATCGTGAGCCCTTCTTCCTTCAGGAGAGGAAAAACCAAGCCAAAGACAGAGGTGGATTCATCTGGAGCAGAGCAGGATTGGGAACAGAGGGCAGCAACAGGGAGAGCAACAAGGTTCAACTAGAGAGACCTTCATGTTCCCATCAGGACTTAAGCAGCAGACTTATAGACCATGTTTGTGCTTAGCACTGATCCATCCAGTTCCCACTTTCCACAGACAAGCACCAGTGATGGGACGTATAAATGGGTGGGTTTAGGAGAAAAGCTTCTTGAGTGACGTAGCCATAGCCAGTATAGGTTAGAAAGACAGAACTCAAAGAGGCTGAGCCATGAGGCCAAGTTCAAACCATCAGCTATCAAAGAGCTGCAGGGAGAGGCCATGTCAGGATGTACATCCCTTAATATAGCCAGTGTTTCAGCAACGTCAGCTAGAAATAACCACAACTGCACTCCTTGTGTTGAGAAGAACAGCCAAGAACGAGAGGAGGTGAGAACTGGCTGATGGAGGGGGCAGCTACAGAATCAGGTTCGGAACAGGGGCCAGCAGGGAGACAAGGCAGCCACTGGGTCTGAAGGTCTGCACAGCTCACCTCCCTTCCCAGGGCTTCTCACAGCTTCGCTGGGAGAAAGGGGACAGCCAGAGGGTTCATGCTCTCAAAAACACCAGAGGCAACTGGGCTATCAGGTGCTTTGCCCACGGTACCATGAGGGTCTTCTGACTTTCTGGGGGTCTTCTGACCTTCTGGGTGTCTTCTGCCACAGCAGGCAGTGAAGGAAAAGCCAGTGGTTCGTGGGGTCCATCAGAGTCAACCTGCCAGGCCCCACGGGAGCAGCTGGCCTTGGCTTTTTTCCACCTCTGTAAGCACATGAGAAGCCTGATAGCTGAGCGATGGTCACCTTCCAGCAGGCAACTGGGGAGCTGAACTCTTCCCTTGCCTCTCCGCTGGACTTTCATTCCTTCGGCTCAGATCTGGCTGGTGAACCACTTGGCCTTGCTCAGTCCAGACTTGCATCTTGAGACTTGATACCTGGCTCCATGCTTGTTTGTGTCCTGTGTCCCACATGCAGTCTCATGGTGGAGCCCATCCCAACTCGCACCCCATTTTGCAGCACTTATGTCCCTGAACTGCTTGCAGAGCAAAGAAACCTGCAGGAAAAGGAGTGTTGGGCTGTCAGAGTTGACATGGAGAAGGGTGTCGGGGCCAGGGACTGATCTATAGCCAAGCCATCTCCTGCAGATTTCTGTGCAGCAGGCAGGAAAGGGCTGGTGCTGCCCCAAGCCTCAGGACAGGACCATCAGGAGCAGCTAGTACATCCCCTGGATTCAGCAGTATCTCTCCCCACAGCAGTTCTCCTGGCTTGCCCGAGCATCCCCTCCCAGCTGCCCTCCCCTGCCCAGACCTGGCAGCAGGCAAGAGACTGCAGGGAGACTGCTCCCTGCGCGTTTGACCCCTGGGGCTACAATTTCTCCTTTGCTCTTACAGACCCCCACCATCCCCATCCCCATGGGCTGGCATGGACAGCCAGGCAGCGCAGGCAGGCACGGGAGCCCCGGCTGGGCTGTCATGGTCCCCACGCAGAGGGACCTGCCCTTGAGGTGCCTGGCCAGGGTAAATGGGTCTGGGATAGGGGGGAGCAGGGCTCCTGGCGCAGGCTGGATTGGCTGCTGCTCCTGGAGCTTCAGGAAGGAAACCGAAACCAGAAAGGCCAGAGATGGAAATTTCTACATGCACCTGGGCTCCCGGCCAGGGACTCTCCAGAGAAAAGCCAGCTGCAGCGCTGAGTCCTCCTGCCTCTCCAGCCTGTCCCCTGCACCCCAGGGCTGAGGCAAACCTCAGACCCCCCCCAGCCTCCCCTTTCAGCACAATACCCATCTTCTGTCCCCTCGCAGCACGCGGAGCCCCAGATCAGGGACTATTTTGGGCTCCTGCAGTTCCTCTGCAGCACCAAATTCGGCTTCTCAGCACAAAAGGCAACTGAGCATGCAGCAGGCATGTGGGGGTTGGGGTGCCCTCAAGGGTAGAGGAGACCCCCAGCGTCCCCTTCCTGGGCTCCTCGCCTGCCCACCCGCGGGCAGCAGCTCCTGTCCATCCACCCCACCACGCAGTGGCCACTCTCTGCTCCTGTGTTTCATGGCACAGTGGGGAAGCTCTGCTCAGGATACACCCTTCTGCAGATTTTTGTCTCTCCCCGACGATGGTAAGCCCTGGCCATAGAGTGGGACACGATTTTTACAAACATGCTGACCCACCTTGTCGCTGCTTGGACCTGACCCTCTCTGCTAGGACCCTGCTGTGCCAGGGGAGCATGAGGAGCCTGCCAGGGTTGAGGGAGAACCTGTGCCTTTCCCAAATCATCCTCCCAGCAAGGCGGTCAGGAGCCATCCCCATGGAGCTGGAGAGGAGCCCTCCACATGGTCCCCCATCACCAGCACCGTCTCCTGGGACACAACGTGGGACCTGGGCTGGGTCTGCCCTTCGCTGGGATGCTGCTCCTTGGGTGCTCCATGAGCCGTCCTGCCTGCAGCTGGCTTTCCAGCCTGGAAAACATAAGACTGGAAGGAAATCACAAGACAACATGGGGGTGCTTTCCCAGCCTCAGGGTTGCCAAGTCTGATCTATGACTGCAGGAAAAAAGTGAAACAATAAGGGAAAGGCTTTTTTTGTATTAGGAAGAAGAAATACTGACTGGAACAGGATGGCTGCGATGCCAGGCCAGCTCGGGTGACTGTGCTGTTGGGGGCATTTCTTCTCAGTATGCAGAAGCAGAGGAGTGCTGAGCACGATTGCAACGGGCAAGCTGTGCCCAGCACTGTGCTTTTACCCTTGGGACCTGCTCCTTCCCATTCATGTTCCCATGTAAAGCCGCATCCTGGGAATGACTGCAGCAGGTTTGCTGGCGGCTGTTTTACCCCTGCAGCATAGCTGAACCCTTCCCTTTGTTTTACAGGTGGGAAAGTGAGGAACAACCCCCACTGGGGGCGTCAGAAAGAAAGCTGGGGTCCCTGCACCTTTCCAGGCAGCACTGGGAGGTGCTGCACACAGGGACGGGTGGGCAGAGATGCGGTGATGTCTCAGAGGACAGATATGTGCGAGGAGAGACGCCGCAGGGCTGCTGACAGTGTATATGTGGGTGCCTGTGGTCTCTGTGCTGGAAACACTGCTGCTTAGCTGGCAGAAATGGCTAGCAGGGGTGGGTACAGGCAGGGAATTGGCCCTGCTCTGCACCCCAGCACCCTCGGCACAAGGGCGGACGAGCAGCTCATGAGCCCCAGGTACCTGCCATCTCCCAGGGTAGCCCCAGCACCGCGGCAGCTCCATGCCCTCTGCTTCCTCCCATCTGACCATGAGCCACTCTCCCTGCTCCCCCCGACAAAGCCTCTGGCAGGATTTTACCCCTTACAGCAACGTGTCCCATCACCACCCCATCGTACGCACACAGTGTGCCCAGGGACCAGTTTGGGGTGCGGTGTGTGGGGCTGGGAGCAGCAAGCAAGCATATGGGACGTGCCTGGGGTGTGTGGAGAGCGTATTCATGTATGTAAAAGGTGCGTATGTGCGTATTAACATGTCTAATTCTGTAGAGGATGTGGGAGATGGGGGTGTATGTGGTGGGGGAATGAGGTGTTGGAGGATATTCATATGTCTGCAGTATGGAAACTTTATGGTTTTGCCTCAAACTATTTCCCATCATCACATGCCGTATAGAGTGTGCAGATAGGCTCAAGTGAGGTTCTGTGTCTGTGCTGGTGAACAGCACACAGAGGTACATAAAGGGAAAAAGCAGAGGTTTTGTCCGAATTCTTTATTTTCCAGAATCATGATTTCACATGTGTAAGCCAGGGACACCCATCATCCAACACTGAGGCTCTGAGCCACCCTCCCATAAATACGCTCCCTGCCACTCTCCCATAAATAGCATTATTATCCGCAGAAGAAAGTACTGCCTATCCCATATGACAATTCCTTAAATAATTTAAAATACTGTAAGAACAATAGAGGTGCAGTCCCATGGGCCTTCCCAGGCCACAGGCAGAGGTCTCAGGGCAGAGGGATGAGGTTGCAGACTGGTCCATGCAAGTCGAGGGCAAGTAGCAGCACCCCAACACGAGGTGTCTTGTGGTGCCCTTCCAGCAGTCCCTCGGAGCCGCCTGCAGATGACGTGGGCTCGTGCAGCTCCTGTTGCCCCAGTGTCCTGCTCCATCGCAGGAGCTCAGGATAATGCGGCTCGTGCATGACAGCAGCTACGCTTGCCATCTTGCTTTGCTCAGTTCTGCTTCAAGTTTTGCAGGTAACTTTGAACCCAGGTGTCACTGGGATTGGCACAGACCTGGCGGCCTTTCTTTGTGATGAACCTGTGGAACAGGGATGTGACATATTAGATCTCTGCTCAGACCTGCATCCCAGGAGAGCCTGGATCCCAGCTTTGGGGCACTGCAAGAGGTTCTCCCCTGTGCCCTAAGGTGATGCTGAAGCCAGAGGCTGGTGATGATTTCCCCCACTCCCATCCCTTTTCCCACACTGCCTCCTCAACTCCTTGCAGGAACATCCCTAGGCATCCCCACAGGAGCATCCCCGGCAATCCCTGTGCAAGCCCTTTCCTCTTGTGCTTCCCCTCACCCTGCTCTTTTCCTACAGACCCCCGTGCCCACAGCCACTCTGCAGAGCTGGTCACTCACACATGCACACCCCACAGCGGCTGTCCCCGCACTGCCCCAGCTTGTCTGCAACCAGGAGTCAGCGCTGGTACTTACACGATGGCCGGCAGGGTGCAATTGGTGCTGGTGCTGTAATAACGCAGGATGAGCTTCCGCGGGAGCTTGTGGTGTGTGTAAGAGAAGCAGCAGATTGGGAGGTCGGATCCAACTGGAAGAGGCAAGGAGAGACAACGTGAGCATGTGCTGGGCTGTGCATCGGGAGCAGCCAGCCCATCAGCTAAGGGAGCCGTGCTGGTGGGGAAGGGAGTGAGGAATTAGAGAATAATTAAGGTTGAAATGGACATTGGGGATCATCTGGTCCAATGCCAGGAACAGTATTGTCAGGTACTGGGGGAGATTCCCACCCAGTCATTGCTCAGAGCTTCGTTTCCCCACCTCCCCCAGCCCCAGGGCAGAGACTGAAGTCCCTAAACTATAACCAGACATAACTACTCTGAGCCCAGGATGGCTGGACAGATGGATGGATGGATGGATGGATGGATGGATGGATGATTTTACTAATTCTAGGGTTCCTACACGTAGCTGACCTCAGTGCAGAGTGGAGAGGGGTACAAACGCTGAAAAATTCCCAGTTATCTGCCAGGGGAGCTCAATGGAGAAATGATAATGAAGGCTCAGATCTGTTCCTCCTTCACAAATGAAAAAGCAAGACTCACCTGGGCCAGAGAAAGTTTGGGAGCAAGAGGCTGCAATGAGGAGAAGAGCAAAAACAGCTGCAGAGACCTTCATCTTCCCGGCGGGTGAAGGCAGTCAGTGCAGGACTAGAAGCTCTGGCAGATGCAGCTCAGACTGCAGCAGCTGGATTCAGCTCCCTTTTAATAGGGAGTCCTGGAGGCAGCCGGGAGAAGCCTGAGTGGAAATTCCAGAATGATGACAGAGGATGTCACGAAAGTGAAATAGCTAGAGGGAATTTGGGGGAAAAAAAAAAGAATGGGATATGGTTCACATTGGAGCCAACTTTTTTGAGCTCTGACATTCTGTGTTCATTTTCGATTTCATCATATCAAAAGGAAACTAAAATGTGCCACAAAGAGGAGAACTATTTATCTGAACTACAGGAGGGATTTTCCCTGTGAGTCTGTATAGCAAAAGACACAATTATTTCCCTAAGATTATGCAACTCTGGAAAAAAAAAAACCAGGCAGGCTCCAAAGCACACTTGTGCTGTTATGTGTTGGGTGTTTATCAAAGGTTGCTGAACTGCAGCACACGGAGCTGAGAGGTGGCTGGACTGTGGGCTCTGTGCTACCCAAAGCCCTCTGCCCCCACCAGTCCTGCAGTGCTTGGCTTAACGTGACCAGCGAGGAGCTGAGGTTGGAGGCACCCCTGGAGATCATCCGGGCCAGCCCCTGCTCAAAGCAGGGTCAGCTGGGAAGGCTGCCAAGGACCATGTTCAGATGGGCTTTGAATATCTCCAGGGATGGAGATTCCACAACCTCTCTGGGCAACCTGTTTCAGTGTTCAGTAACAAAGTTTTATTTGGTGTTTAAATAGAATTTCCCATCACCTCTTGTCCTGTCACTGGCCACCACTGAGAAGAGTCGGACTCCATCTACTTTGCTCCCCACACACACGTTGATAAGATCCCCCTGAGCCATCTCTTCTCCAGGATGAACAGTCCCAGCTCTCTCAGCCTCTCCTCCTAGGAGAGATGGTCCTGTCCCTTAATCATCTCCGTGGCCCTTCGCTGGACTCTCTCCAGTATGTCCATACGTCTCTCAGACTGTGGAGCCCAGAACTGGACCCAGCACTCCAGAAGTGGCCTCACCAGTGCTGAGCAGAGGGGAAGGGTCACCTCCCTTGACCTGCTGGCAATGCTCCTCCTAATGCAGCCCGGGAGCCTCTTGGCCTTCTTTGTGGCAAGGGCACATTGCCGTTCAGTTTGATGTCCATCATGAGCCCCGGGTCCTTTTATGCCAAACTGCTTTCCAGCTGGTCAGCACCAGCGTTTACTGGTGCCTGGGGGTGTTCCTCCCCAGGGCAGGACTTTGCACTTCTCCTTGTTAAGCTTCATGAGGTTTGTGTCAGCCCATTTCTCCAGCCTGACGAGGTCCCTCTGGATGGCAGCACATCCCTCTGGTGTGTCAGCCACTCCTCCCAGCTTTGTGTCATCTGCAAACTTGCTGAGGGTGCACTTCGTCCCATCATCCAGGTCATTAAAATATTAAACAGTACTGGCCCCAGTATCGGTCCCTGGGGTTCCCCACTGGCGACCTGCCTCCAGCTGGACTGTGTGCCATGGATTGCAACCCTCCAAGCCCAGCCGTTTAGCCAGTTCTCAGTCCCTCTCACTGCCGTTTATCTAATCCGTACTTCATCAGTTTGCCTATGAAGATGTTATGGGAGCCTTACTAAAGTCAAAATAAACAACATCTCTGCTCTGCCCTCATCCACCAAGCCAGCCATCTCATCTTTACAGGCTACTCACAGTTACCTTAACAGCCACAGGCCTCCACAAAGCGATCAGATTGCAGGATCTCACCCTGCTTTGGAGGGTCTTTGCAGGCAGGAGGGTCTTTTGCCACCCCCAACCTCAGCCCCCAGGGGAGCGGGGAGTTTGCTGGAAGAGCTGGTTTGCCACACCAGGGACATTTTGCCAGCATGAACCGCTCCCTCCAAAAGCTCCCTTGAGTCCAAGATGGATTTTCTGGCCAAAAAGGTGAAAAATGAGTGGTGGAGAACCTGCCTGGCATGGGAAAGACTGTCAAGCCTCAGCAGATCCCTGGCGCGGGAGCGCTGGCAGGGCAGTGCCATGGCTCAGGGCAGCTCTTGCCTGGGGAGCAGGGCAGAGTAGCGGCTCTGCAGGGAGAGGGGTGACCTGGGACTTCCTGATGCCCTGCCACAGCCTCGGGGTGCAGCTGGAGCCGGAGCCCCCCTCCACTGCAGAGAGGACGCTCAGGCCTCTGGGTGGGCTCCAGGGCCTGGATTTTCATCCCCAGAAGTACAAATCCCCTGCTCAGCTACCCTGGAGCTGCAAGCAAGAGCAGTGGAGACACCATCCTCCACAAATCAGCTTGTCTCTGGCAGAGACAGAAAGAAGGTTCAAGACCCCTGACGTAGGTGATGATCTGCTCCTCCGCACGCTTACTCCCCAGCGAGGATCTCTTTTACACTCCTGCTTCCCTGCATGGTCTCATCCTGTGTTACAACCCAGGACACTGGTGCTGTCGGCTGTGGCAGGCTGCAGGCTTGCCCTGCAGTTGGGCAGAGGCATCACCAGAGTGGCTGAGGGTGTGCTCTTATTGGGGCCAAAGACTCTGTAAGTCCTGGCATGGGTATCGGGGAAGGTGTGGGATTTTGCTGGATTCATAGCAAGCCCTGGCAGGACCAGCTCTGCTTTCCCTCGGTAAGTCTGAGCAGCTCTGGGCAGAGGTGCATGGCAGAACAAGAAGTGGTTCCAGCTTTCGGTTGAATTGCTGCAGAGCAAAACCAAATTATGGCTTTTTGCCATGGAAATAAATCATGCAGAAACCAACAGTGGGAGTTTTATGTTCCTCTGTGCTTGCAACTCACATGCTAGCATGTGCACGGGGAAATGACAAATGCTGGCTGCCGGCATGGCATTGCCGGGTGAGAAACGTTGTGGGTGCGGAAAGACAGCTTTGTGGCTAACACCAGGCAGAGACAGCTTTGCTCATGGGAACTTCACAGCTTCTGCTCTCCAGCCTGCTGCCTGCAAGGAGCAAGCCAGAGGGCTGGTGGCCCGCACGGTGCCATCTCGCTCACTGCGCAGAGCACCCAGGGGTGGTGGGGAGGTGTGATGTGATCTGCATCAAGCAGCTCTGTCCTCCATCTAGAAGCCCTGAGATGGTCAGTGGAAGGAAAGGAGCCGTCATTTACTGTTAATGAATTTGACAGAGCTGGAGGAGGAGGGTTTGCAAAGAGCTGCTGCAGCTGCAGTCACTTGGTTGTGTCATCGACACAAACCGATTAGCACTTACAAAACTGCCCTTTGTCAGCTGTGATGTTGTTTACCCCGGAGTGCTGAGAAGCCTCCTGGAAGGGGGGCACCTCTCCCTCCCCAGCCGCTCCTCTGCACTGCTGAGCCCTGCTACAGGACTCCGGCTTCAAGTCACTGGCTGCAAGCCCAGCTGCACGCTCCGGCCAGGCTGCTCCCAGAGAAATTCACCCTCACTGGCCTCTGAGGCTAGCTTCTGTTTTCGGTTTTCTGTTTCTGTACACTGGTTTTCGCTTCTCTGACAAATCCCAGAGCCCTCTGCTGTCACAGTTCCTGCAGTTTAAGTATTTGTAAGCTGACCTCCCTCAAGCTTCCTTTATTATTCCTGGAAATGAGCCATTTTTTTTAACATTTTAGCCTCACCCAGACTGGGGCATGAGATTTGTTTGGGTGCCGGCAGGGTAAAAAAAGAAAGCTAAAATTATTCAAAGAGGAAGATTGTAGGGAAGGATGTTGTAGTGGGTGCTGAGTCTTCATCCCCTGGGATAGACAGTGACAAGGATTAGCCCAGAGGCTTTGGGACTCCTTCAAGCCCCCCTAAATCCTGACCTCACTGAGAGCCACAGGTCACAAAGCACACAACCCCAGGGCAGAGGGCTGCAGGGCACTTTGCTCGTGGGCGATGGTGAGGGCTGTCCCCAGGCTGATGGGGAAGCCTTGTCTGCCTTCCCCTGAGGGTACAGCTCGCCTGTGGGGGCTGCACCGTCCCACCCCTGGCACCTTAGCACCATCAAAAGGACCTTGGAGCATGTAAGGGGATGTTATCCCTTCCTTGCCACTCCTGCTAACCATCTGATCCTCTGGCCCGTAAGCCCACGAGTGGATGCGAGCTCTGGGGTGTGGGGTGCTCCGTTTGGGAGATGCTGGTGCTTTCACCTGGGGCAGAGGTGCGGTGCCCCGGGAGTCACAGCCTTGTCCCTCTGCTCGCAGCCTGGGGCAAAGGCAATCCCTGACCAAGTCCAGCTCCCCTCCACTCCAACTTGCAAACTGTCCCCAGCAAGGCTCTCCTGTGGCTGCACCTCTCTGCATGGTCCCCGAGGGGTGCAGGAGGCCACACGGGGAGTCTGCAGGGCTGTGGCACGCTGGCGAGCAGTGCCAGAGCTCCCCGAGCCCTCCCCTCTCCTCCAGGGGATGCGGGTGCCAGGCAGGGTCTGTGCTGGCCAGGGCAGCCGGACAATGGCCCTTTTGAAGGGCACAAGCCCATCTGGGGTGGCAAAAGCCTCCACATCATGGGGAGCAGGATGGGACCTGCGCTTCATAGAGACACTGCAAAGCGCCCTGACCTACAAAGAGGCCCCACACATGGGAAGTGGTTTGCAGTCTTGCAGCAAGCCCAAAATAAATTGTGAGGCTAGTAAACATCCGAGCTCCGCCGCCAGTCTCCGTGCATAACCACCGCAGCTGGAAAGCTCACACCTCGCTGTGGGGGGGGGCTCACACCTCCCATGCAGTTTCCTGCTCCCTGTCAGTGCTGGGGCGAGACTGACACCAGACACATCCCTGCCAGCACGCTGCAAAGAGAGGGACCAAGCCGGCGCTGGTGGACACAGGGTCTTGAGGCCAAGGGCCATACATTAGGGAAGTCCCCCAGCTGTGGCAACGGCCCTGACACAAGTTTAAAGGTTAATCCTGGTCTCAGCCCCCTCCATGAGGGAAAGGTCATGATGCTTGGCCATCCCCGAAGCACCCATGGGGTGCAGCCAGCCACCCTGCGCTCTACAGGCCACCTGCAGCCAGCCCACCCAAACCTGGAGAGCTGGGCTCCAGGAGCACTAATGAAAACAAAAACAATTGATTTGTGGCTTGTTGCTTTTCTTTTTTGCTTGGTTATGATGCGCACACAAGGCCCACTGGGTTCATTTATAAACTGGGTTTGTTTTTGATCCTAGCAGAGCTCTTAATTTTCAGCCTGAACTTCCTTGCTCTTTCTGGAGGACTCACCAAAGATCTGCGTGAGTCAGGTGGGCTGTCCTCCAGGGCAGAGGATGCAGCCCCAGCAGAGAGACTTTGTCTGGTCCTCCCAGGCATTTGCAGGGTTTGAGGGATGCTGAGGGGAGCGGGTTGGGCATGTCCCAGCCCCTGGAGCCGGCAGTCAGGGCGAGCCAGGAGCACAGCCCCACAGCCGCTTCCTTAAGGCTCAAAAATTGCTAAAACTCAAGTTTTCCCTGTTTTTTTCTTTTCCTTTCATGCCAAGGATGGAGGGGGGTGTGGAGCAAGGAGGCTTTTTTATTTCACTTTAATTTGCTTTGAAACACTGTACCCTTAATCCTCTTTGGTTTGTTTTGTTTCAAAAGAAAGGCCAGGAAAAATTTGAGGCATCAGCCATTAAAAAGCGACAGTATTCCCTGGGGTATTTTTTTTTGGAAAATGCCTTTGCTGGAGGAAGATTGGACCTTTAATGAGATTCATTTTTCTTATCAGTTAAGAACATCTTCCTGGCATGACGCGATTTTGAGTAAACGCCAAGGGGTCTCTTGTGCAACACAACTGGTGGTGACCAACGCTCGCTCACGCCACCCAGCCGGGGTGGCCGTGCTCTCCCCCTCACCCGGCGCGGTGGAGACAGATGGTTCCCGGTCACCCCCACAGGCCCAGATTCCCACTGGAGCCAGTTCCAGGACATGACATCATCTCAAAAATTCCAACATTTCTCCAGGAATGTTGAGAATGGTGAGAGTGAAACTTCTGGATGCTGATGGAAACTCACCAGTGCCTGAGCTCTGAGCAGGGCAGGATGGAGACTGCTGCAGGTGGAAGTGGAGCCTGTCCTAGAGGCAGTTTCTGAACTCAGGATATTTTTTAGTACTTCCTTTTCTGGGCGAATCCTGACTCCTCAGCATTAAAACCTGCTATAAATAGCAACTTACATCAGCCAGTGTCACCATTTTTTTCAGGGTTCCCCTTTCATTCAAGATCGAGAGTTTCCCTATTTCTGCTATCACCACATTTATTTAGGGCATTTGCTTTACTTAGCACTTTCTCCTGGGATTTTTTGGGGGCTTGCAGAAAAGCTCTATCATATCCCTTTATGTAAATTGGTGTAACATCAGCCAGACTGCTTCCGATGGCCTGTCCTGCTGACTCCAGGCATTGCCTGCCGGCTGTGGGGGCAAGGGTAGACTACAGGCTGGGTCATGAATTCTGAAACCACCTGGAGCCACGGTGGGAAAACTTCCATCTTACACCACCTTTTTGTTGTGCTATGAACCTAATTCCCCCTGAGATGCTCCAGCCCACTTTGGCCACTCTTACGTGGCCATCTCTCCATCTCAGAGCACCTCCCGGGGTAGATGGTCCTTCGTCTGAGAGCATCCTCTCTTTCTAAAAGGGGGAAGAGCTAGAAGAAATTACTTTCTCATTTCATCATGACTGGAATGCAGGGGAGAGGGTAAGGAAACATTTTTAAGAGCATGTTGCAACATCCCAGGGCATCACTGATATGGCTAGAGCCTCCCGCCTCTATCCAGCCTGCAAAGGGCTGGCAGAGTGGGGCTTTTGTCAGATTTCTAAGGAAAAAACAGACTCCTAGGAAGCAATCACCCTGACTTTGGGGTTATTTTTGGCTTTCAGCAGTAGAAAAGTTTCAGCCTTTACCTGGCTCCTGTAACACACATTATTTAGGCTAAACTGATCCTAAACTGACTCAGCTAAACTAAGAAAACTTCTTCTGATTAATTACAAAATGGTCCCTGACAGTCCAGAATAATTTGGCATCTGCTTGCTGACAAAGGTATAAAGGCATGGAGGTTTTCAGCTGCCTGAAATGGAAAAATGTCTCATTGAAAACATTTGAATAATCAATGCAGATTTCCAACTAATTCTTCTGTTTTAATGAAACTTGTTTTTTATCAGAACATTTTTGCCATAAATGGCATTTCGCCTGCCTGCCCTACCCACATCGTGTGCCTTGGGAGCAGGACAGGACCAGATGGCTGTAGGTGGCAGATCTCAAGACATGACCCATGAATGCTTGAAGGTATAATCACAGGGAACAGCTCAGAGGCAAACCACGCTCTTACGTACATCTACAAGTTATATTCCCTGAACAACCAGACAGAGGAGCCAAGTAAGCTGACGCTAGCCCAGAGCTGATTTCTGGTCCAGCTGGCGTCCGGCTGAATGCCGGGTTCCCACCTCCTGCCTGGATGCGCGCCTTGCCTGCGGAGGCAGGCTCTCTCCTCATCCTCCCAGGATATTTGGGGACATACAAGCTGACAAGTGGAGGGGGGAGTGGGGTCTGAACTGATGGGTGAGCCTGCAAGGTGCTTCTCTGCAGATGGCAAAGGGAAGGATGGAGAGGGGACCAGCTTGGCCATGGTGTGGCCAGGAGGGAGGTGATGCTCAGCTTGGCAAGTGCCACCTTTGCGCCATGGGGTAGACCTGCCCTCCCCAGCCAGGGCGAGGGGCAGGCACACCACGACGGCTCCCAGCAGGAGCCTTCCTGAGGGTGGCCACCTCTGGGACTTCTCCTGTGCAAGTCCAGGACCACGTCGTCCTCCAGACTCCTCCCTGCCTGCATGGAGCAGAGCAGTTAACCCGCATGAAGCTAACCTGCTGTGGCTGGTAGAAGGGGAGGCAGGGGAGCCCACGGCTGGTGGAGGGCTGTGCACACCATGCAGCATTGGAGTGATATTTGGAAAACACCAGGTTATTTACAGAAGGCGCCTAGGTTGATAGCCGGGAGCCTTTAACAGAAACATGGTGAGTCAGTGCCCAGCACTGCAGTAGGGGTGCAGAGGTGCTGGTGGTGCGGTTGGGTTGCTCTGCTTTACATTACAGTCTTTCCACTGACTTTCAGGCAGCATTTGCCAAGACATCACCACTCGGTGATGTCTTGAAAATAATGAAAAGGAGACATTTCCCAGAAATGCGTCTGCTTCCCTCTTGAGAAGAGATGGCCTTCTAGCAACATCTCGTTCCAGTTGGACAGCCCTCAGCTCCTCCCAGAGCATTCATGACCTCCCTGTCAGGCCTTCCCTCTCCTCCTCCTCGGGGACAGAGAGGTGTTTGGTAGACCTCCATGGCAGTCCGTATGTAGGCTGGTGGCTTCCTCCCAGTGAACTGACCCTGCTCGCAGTCCTTGCCCAGCCCTCGGAGAGCTGTGAGCTTTTACTCTCTCCCATATAACGTGGTCATTCCTCCTTGTCTGTGGTTATTACAATTCTCTGTCTTCTGCTGAGACTGGGTACTCTTTTCTTCTCGGACATCCCAGTTTCTGCCCATGCCCTCGCCCCGCAGTTAAACAGCTCCTGGTCTTCAGGAGTGGTGTCTTCTTCCTCACCCTGCTCCTGGAGCCCCTCCTGCCTCATCATCAGGGTCACAGTCAACATCTCCATACTTCTTTTGGCTCTCTGCATCTCCATGCCTAGCAATGATAGGCCTCACGTATCAGTAGCCCTTGAAATTTAACTGTCTAATCTAAATTGGTCATTTAGGGTCTCCTTTTGGGACCTGGAGTGCAGCAGGCACCTCCAGGACATAATGGCCCATCTCAACTCTCCCTTTGCTTAAACTGAGGAGGAAACTCAAGTGCTTCAGCTTCTGGGACTCTTGTTTCATGCCCATCACTACCTGTGCTGGTGCCTGCAGTGCTGTCATGGCTGCAGGACATGCCCTGAGTCTCCTCAAACTATGTGAAGCATGGACAGGGCATGGTGACAGCTCCCATCTCCCACTACTGGGACAGCACAGGCTTTGCAGATGTGGGAGGGAAACAGTCCACAGTAGAGGAGACCTCAGCCCTTTTTTCCCTAACCGGCTTGATCCCATCCATGCTCTTCAGCCAATTTGCACAGCTCTTGGAAGGATGCACTCTCTCCTCCAAGCTGTTTGAGCAGGTTGGGTAATAGGGCCCTGTTGACAAATGCAGGAACCTCCACAGGGGAACTTCTTACTAAGGGACATGTATGAAAGAAGCAGAAATAGCAATGGTGACTGTTTCATATCCTGTGTCACTGGGGAGGCTCTGAATCGAGGAAGGGAGCTTCACCCTTCCGGCGCTGGGGCTGCTGCTCTGTTCCACCACGAGACTGCACCATGAGCATCCCCTTCTCTGGGGGAAATTCCACGATGCCTACGCAAGCCACTGCACGGACCTCCTCACTGTATAAATTGGGGAGTTGCTGACTGTCTCAGCATCAGGCAGAAAAGAGGTTTCCAGGCTCCACTTGCCTGCTTCAGCTTTGGCCACCACTTCTCAGCTGACATGAAGGTCTCTGTGGCTGCCCTTGCTGTTCTCATCGCCGCCTTCTGCTACCAGACCTCCGCTGCGCCAAGTAAGTCCAAGCTCTCCCCCTCCTCTCTAAATGGGGACAGGAGAGATGTCGCTGCTGGGACAGGGTCGCTTCTGCCAAGCGTTCCGCCCTGGGTCCCTTCCCATGTCAGACCACCCTCTGGCAGGTGTTCCAGGGCCATTGGGGCTCTCCTGCCATGGGAAAAGCACAGCTCAGAGCATGGCATGGGCTGTGTCAGCGCCAGCTCAGGGTGAACCCAGAAGAGAAAGAATCAAAGGAAGAAGAAAAAAGACCCCGTCTTTTCTCCTCCTCCTCCACATCCTCCCCACTCCCCGGACCCAGGGGTCTGCGGTCCCAACTCCCTGTCCCTGCTCCCCATCCCTTGCCACCGCTAATGATCGTCTTTGCCCTTCACAGTTGGCTCCGACCCGCCGACCTCCTGCTGCTTCACCTACACCTCCCGGCAGCTGCCCCGCAGCTTTGTGGTGGAGTACTATGAGACCAACAGCCTGTGCTCCCAGCCGGCCGTCGTGTAAGTTCTCTCCTCCAGGGTGGTGGTGGGCTCTCCCTTTGGGCTGGGGATCCAGAGAGGGAAAGACCCCTTTTCAAAAGACAGGGAATGGAGGCTGGCACCGGGGACGGGAGGGATGGGGGACCAAGAGGTCCAAGGTGATGCTCCATGGGCTCAGGGCACAGGGGGCTTGCGCCGGTCCTGCTCCACCACTGCCAGCGTGATGGGCATGATGTGCTGCGTGCCCAAATTCTGCGGATCCTCAGGAGAGGCGGGGCTTGGGGCAGGGTTCCCCTCCATGGATTGCTCTCTGACCGAAAACTTACCTCTTTGCACCCCACAGGTTTATCACAAAGAAGGGCCGCGAAGTCTGTGCCAACCCTGAGCAGGACTGGGTCCAGCAGTATATGAACGAGCTGGAGCTGAACTGAGGTCCTGGGACAGACCCTGCCACCCTGCATCCGCCAGCTGACAGGAGGAGTGAGCCACGGCCAACTGCGGGCTCCCTTGGAAATGCTTCAATGTCATTTAAAGCTAGTTAGGAAATTGAAAATGTTCCAGAATATGACTTTAGTGCTTTGCTATTTAATTTTTTATAGGGGAGGGATCAGGTGCAATAACTCCACTCCAGACAAAAAGAATATTATTTAATAGATATATTTTTTAAATGAAGACTCATGGTTCGGTTATATTTTCTGTATTTAATTAATTGTATTTTTGATGTAATATTTAATTCAAACTTTGAGAAATAAATATTTTTGTAAGAACTTTCTGTCTTTGCCTCTATTACAGTTCTTTGCGATGACAATAGCTGAAATTATAATAGAGGCAACATGTTCTTTATTCCCTTTTCCACGCTGTCAAAACCCCCACAAGCTTTCCCTATCCAAACGTGCTGTTTTGCAAAATAAGAAGAGAAAAACCACGAAGGAGGAGGTGTGAGAAGGGCACAGATTACATTCAGGTAGCTTGGCTCACTCCTTTTGTAAGGTATTTAAGCACTGCTCATTATGACTACTGGCAGCTAGTTAAATTCCATCGCTGGCCCCATTATAGTGAATTAAAGTATTACCTTTAGGGGCTGGAATTTAACATGCTGACTTTTTCAGGGAAAGTTTTCTGAGAGCTGCAGCTAAAATGCATCATCTATTCCCAGAGCTGAGAACGGAAAAAATATGTATCACTACAAGATTTTTAGAACTATTTCATTAAACTCTTGTTTAGCTGGGACATGAGGCCTAGGAGATGTGTCCCTCTTAGGAGAAAAGGTGCTTTTTCTCCGTGCCTCCAAAACCTGCCCATCTCTGGAGATGCCTGTCCAGGGATGCCTGTCGTGTGGCCCTGCAGTTGCCCTGCCAGACCCCAGCCCCAGGGCAAGATCTGCCCCTGCAAGGAGACATCTCCACTGCAGCCCTGGGGCTGGTCTCCCACCGGAGCTGAAGGAGATGGAGCCCACACCACTGATGCCATTTAGACTGCTCTGATCAGCTCTGGACATGCACTGTTGGATGAACAATGAGGGTTTGGGTTCCTCCTGCCTGGACCTCTGGTGCCTGTAGGGCAGCCCAAGGAAAAATGCTCAGGTCAGAGACTCAGCTCGCCCCACAGCATTTACGTACTGAATTTGGGGGGACAGACATGAACATCAGTGAGACACGGGGTAGCAGGGCAGGAAGGGGGCTCCTGGGGAGGGGGTGAAGATGAGAAGGCAGAGCACAGAGGCTGGGTGGGAGCCGTGCAGCAAGAGGAACCTCATGTGGGGCTGGAAGGGACCAGGGGGACGTGGGTGCATTTGGGGGAGGAAGGAGTGTATCGGTTATGTCAGGAGCCTCATCACTTCAGGAACTGCAGCCTCCAGCTCCTCAGCCCACGGGGCGGCGTGCACCCCATCAGTCATACCACTACAGCGCTGACTGCACCCAGCTTAAAATAGCATCGGAGGAGGAGCAGGGGTGAAATGGAGAGCTGTGCCAGCGAGCAGGACCCGAGCCCCCTTCCCTGAGGAGCTGCTGGGAGGGAGCCCGTGGCTGCGTGGTTCAGGTGGACATCACCACGCAGGCAGCTGTGCCTTGGTGACAAGGAGCTGGTCCTGCATGCGAGGGCAGTGGCTTTGGTCACAGCCCTGACTCCGCAGGCACTGCATGCCCCAGGGCCAGCTCCAGGAGCAGGGCTCATCATGGCCACACTGGAGGTGAGGACACCTTGGCCATGGGGTACCCGCCAGCCCCATATCTGAGTGCCGGAGCCTGGTAGCTTCACCCTGAGGACTGAGATTGGCACAAAGCTGAGTGCCCAGAGCTACCCTCGCCCCAGGGAACAGCAGGAGCAGAAGACAGGAGAGGGGAGACCTGCCACAGGGTCATCCCGAAATGGCTTGAGCCTCCACAGCCCCTTGTGGATACGAGCCCCATCTGTCCCTGTGGCACTGGGAGCAGTCCCGCAGCCTTGGGGTTTCTTGTCGAAGGACAGACAGTGCAGGGTCATCTGGGGAGCACCATCCAGCCCGTGCACTCTTTGAGCCTGTTGCAAACAACCCTTTGCGCCAACGTCCTTAACAACCCGGTCACATTCAAGCCACCCACAGCAGACACCTACCCCGGGTACCTCAGCTAACTCCTCACTGCTATTCTGGGAGCCGGCAGGGAGTCCTGAATTGCTCATTGATCTTACACCGACCTACGCATGACAGCTCAGAGGAGCCCTCAAAGTGCACACGAGGAATACAGCGTGCTTGTTAATCCACACCCCCGGGCACAGAGGTGTGAACGAAGCCTGCACGAGCAAGGCAAAGGCAGCCAGCAGCTCTTAGCAAGCTGGCAGTTGCCTCCAAGGACCGCAAGCAGCAGTGTGCGTGTGGAGAAAGGATCCCTGGTGATCTTGAGAGCCACCACGTTTTGCAAAGAAGGAGGAGGAGGAGTGCAGGAAGGTGGCCCCGAGCAAGGAGAGGCAGGCAGGGGCTGCAGTACCCATGCCAACATTAGCTCAAATCTGCACCCAGCGATTACCCTGCCCAGAGCAGGGGATATATTTGCCATATACATTGATGCAGCTATTTGAGGCTGACCTTGCTACTAGAGCTGAGTGATGCAAGAAAACCCTCACACCATGCAGCCCTTGGAGGAGCCCCGGCATGCCCTGGTGCTCATGCATGGGTCTCAGGGACTAATCGTGATGCTCATCCCAGAAACAGCCTCACAGGGTGCTCCGGGAGCACTCACTGGAGACAGGGTAGGTGAATGCAAGAAGCAGAGGGCACTAAGCTGGAGGCAGCAGATGAAGAGAAAGGGGAGGCTGGGACCCAAGAGGAGGGTGGCTCGCAGGGGGTTTCCTCTGGATTCAGACCAAGACAAGTGCAATGGTGTCAAGGGTTTCAGAATTTGTAAACTACTAAGAGAGACTCATCCTGAAACCAGAGTGTGGTATTTACTCAGTAGTTTGTGCAATGTCTATCAAAGTAAATATTTTTAATGAAAACCCTGGGAAAGCCTAGCTGTGAACAAAAATAAAATCATTACTGTGATAAGAATAACATCATTATTATAATATACATGCACATCTCTATATATTTGTTGTTTATATCACCTTGGTGTGTCCGTAGGCATTTTGAGGGATAACAACAGCCAGGAGAGTTGGAGGTCAGAGTATGGCATTGCACAGAAGGAGGAGCTGGGCTGTGCTGATGGAGATACAGATTGATGGCAATCAAGGTTCATGGTCTGACAGCTTTTACATCTCCACTTTTTCAGAGAGGAATTAGACAGCCTGAAGGCAAAATGCCCATGTGCTCAGAAGTGCCAGCTCTGTGCCTTCCTCACCATCCCAGGGACCGGGGCCCCAGCTCGCCGCAGGGAGGGGAGGCTCAGTCCTCCACCCAAAACAGCTCTTCCCAGAGACACCACAGGGGACCATGTCTCTTCTGGGGGACCTGCACCCAAAAAAGGCATGTAAAAGTGGATGGTTTTGCATGCTGCATACAAAAGTAATGTTTTACTAAAGCAGCGATATATCCCAGACTTCCAGGGCTGAGGAAGACACAGGAGTATTATGCTAGAAATGGTCCCTGGCTATCACCGTCCCCGTAACGGCCAACAGAAGGCAGAAGTGGCAATGAAGACCCGAAAGAACATTTCTGCTCAGTTCTTAGAAAGATGCAGATGACTACTCACATCCCCCTAAGATGACGAAGCATTTTCCACTATACTAGAAGACAAAGAAAGGCGTTAACATTTGTTGAGAAAACACATTTCTAAAACTGCAGGTCTGTAATTTTTGCTGTGGAGAATCTTAACGGGGGCACAGTCAGTGCCTCTGGGTGACTGAACTGCCCCAGGAGCTAAAGCCTAAAAAGGTGACATTAATCTATTGATTGCTCAGAAAAACAGCTCCCTGATCACCCAATCTCAACCCATGGCTGTTCTGCCAGACGTGGTATCCCAAGGGATTACTGCCTTCAGTAAAACCAGACACCTTGAGCAGATCAGTCCTGGGACCCACCACAGCAAGAGACTGTCTCAACCCAAAATGTCCCTGCAAAATACATGTATATGCATATGTATATGCCCATCTTTCTTCAGTATGTGGAAATCAAATGGAAATGGTGTGACTGTGATTGATTAGCCTGGCACATACAGGTCAGCCCCTTTGGTAATAAATAACCTTATGATGCTGTGTGAGGGTGACCAGCCTGGTTGGAGCTGGGGAGCTGGGGAGCAGGAGCGCTTGCGGGAAGACCCACATGCTTGGGTCAGACTGCGCTGTGCCATGCAGACATCCCTTGTGGCTGGAGCTGGTGGTCTGAACAGGACCTGGACCTTGCTGGGCAGGATCTGCATGGAGACAGCCAGGTAATAAATGCATTTCCACTGAGGACAGGAGCAAGCTCAACTTGTCATGACTTAAACAGAAAACCTGCTTGCAAATAGCTTTAGGAACAGCTTTAGCTTTAAGTCAGCAGGGAGCTCTAAAAGCCAGGTCCCAGTGCTCCTGGCTTTTCTCTAGCTGCCCATTGCCAACCAGTCTGGACATCTCAGGACAGACTGGTATCTGTCCCAAGCAGTTTCTTAGTTGCAGGTGATGCAGAGAGTCCACCAGGTGGAAAATTTTATAGCATATTCAGAGCTATCTCATGCTTTCAACCTTTACTGTCCTTCCTGGGAGAGGCAGATTCATGATTTCTAGGAACGCTTTGGACACTGCATTGGGGTGAGTTCACATCCTTTCTGCTCATTCATTTCTTCCCCCTCTTTGCAAGATCTCCAAACTGTTGCACTTCCTTCCGCCTCTTCCAGAAACCCTCTTCATCCCTCCAGTGCCACAGCAAGTGCCACTCATCTGTCACCTTGCCATGGTCAGATTGCTCTTGCTTTCTGGATGGTTTCCATCCCACCACCTCCTCCCGCTCCTGGTTCAGTGACATTTAGCCTGGTCCCTTCCCAAATGTCACCCTGCACAAAAGGTTTCCCTGGCTGTCCTCACCACTCCCCCCCACAACTGCCCCTGCTTCCAGCCCTCTGTCAAGACCTCAAAGTTCATGTCCTTTCTTATCTTCTCAGGCTCCATAAACTCCCTCTGTAAGATCTCCATGGAGGTCAATGAGATGCAAAGCCCCCCAAGACCCATTGCCCTTCTCCTTCCTGGGACACGGCAAAGCTGGGACTGGGCTCTTCTAGCTGGTCTCTTCTCTCTGCCGTGCAGCCTCCAAAAGAAAGAGCCTGCAGCTGAAGGGAGGAGCATGGGACTCCCCCAAGCACAACAAAACTCAGCCAAGAGGAACTGCTGTCTCAGGTCCAGCATCGTTTTTCACTAGGAGACTCCTAAAGCACCATTCAGGACATCCCCAGAGAAATTGTGCTGGGTATTTAAGACCATACTTTATCAAATCTCATTTTGTTTGAATTGAATCGGTCTTTAAATTAAGCAGCTTCATTATTTGTGTCTGAAGGGCACATTCCACAGCAGCTCCAGCTGGCAGTCCACGGCTGCTGGCATCGTCTCCGCCCCGTCTGCCCCCAAGGCAGTGTCTCCTGCCTCCTGTGGACCACAGGCACTTTGGTTTAGATGAGTAGGACTGGCTGATGCCACAGCTGAGCTTAAGGACCTGAGACCTTTTCCTCCAGCAACATGGTGGCAGACTGCTTGAGGCAAGGAGCTGGGGCAGCAGTACAGCCTGGAGGAGAAGGGATGTCCCAGGGGATGGAGAGACCAAAGGTGACCTTTGGAGACATCAGCAGAGGCTGGGTTATTTTTCTTTCCCTGGGTTTTGCAGCCCCCAAAGTGCCCCCGTCCCGGGGTGTGCAATGCACAGCTTCCCACACTTGGAGATTTCCCACCCACGGGGCTTGTGAGGGGAGGCGGAGGGGCTGGACCTACCAACCTGGAGGTGATCTCCCTTCCAGGCGACAAGAGAGAGCAGCCCAGGAGCCACCAGGCAGTGCAGCACCCACACCCATACAGATGCCCCCTTGCCTTCACCCCAGGCCCCAGCACTGCAAGGCTGAAGCACGGCCAACTACACAGGCAGCTGCCGCTACCGAATTCCTGCCTGGTGGGTGCCCAGCTTGTTGCGGTGTCCCAATGATGCCAGAGCGGGGTCCCTCGAGGACCCTCTCTCGGCTGGAGAGGACCAGGTGCAGCAGCACCCTTTGCCCTCTGAGACGTTGCAGATTAGCTGGGGCTCAGGAGCAGGGATGGATGCACCACAAACCCACACTGTTCACCACACAAGGCTCCCCAAATTAACCCTTTATTGCCTTGTTCCAGTACAATTCACACCAAAATCAGCACTACGCAGCAGGCTGGGCAGGCACCCTTCTCCAGCAGCCCGTGAGATGAGTGGCAGGGCAGCAGTGGTCAGTGGGGTCCCCTGTCCCCGTTGGCAGCACAACGGGTTATGGCACGTCCCTGCTGCAAAGTGCCCTTCCCAGCACGGGCATGGCATGCGGTGGGTGTCACACTTGGCGGGTCACCCCCAGCAGCAAGGAGCACGCGGGGACCCTGCCATGACGCTCACCAAGGCACACAGCTATTTCCCCAGTGCTGCCCCGCTCACGGGAGGAGCCAGTCGGGCTCCCAGGTCTCTGCCCACCGGTGAGAAGCCAGGGCAGCCGCTGTCACAGGACGATGCACCCGGTCCCCTGTGTGTCCCTGAGCCAGGAGATCACCAAGGGCTCTGCATTTCTGCCCCCCAAAAAGGCACCCAGGAAGAAGAGAGGCCGAAGGTTCCCCGAAAACTTGTCGGTGAAGGTATAAATGTGGGAGCGGTCGCTCACGTTGTAAAAGGAGACTTCTCCCGCCTCATAGTCCAGGAAGATCCCAATGCGCCGGGGTCTCACACTCAGGGTCAGAGGGGAGACAGGCGAGGTGAGGGCCTCATAGTTGCCCCCGTTTTGCAGCCGCAGCACCCAGTAGCCATTGTTTGGGGAGAAGAGGACATTGCCTTTCCTGCTGGCAGACTCCCTGCACAGCCCCAAGCCCCACTCGGGCTTGTCTCCCACCTGCACCTCCCAGTAGCAGCGGCCTGAGAAGAAGACCTGACTCCCCAGCACCACTGGAGCTGTGCTGAACCTCTTGGGGTTGTCAAAGAGGGACAGAAGCAGCTTCTTGCTGCCACGCCGCACGCTCTTGCGGTCCTCGGACAAGGTGAGCTCAAGGTGCGCCGTCTCGGGGTCCAGAGTCACATCCACTGGAGCGAGAGAAGGGTGGAAGGACAGACAGAGCTTCAGAGGTCTGCAGGCGCGGACACAAGCCGGTGCCTGCGACCTGGATGCTGGGTTCTTCCAGGTCTTCCTACCTCCCACATTTATGTGCTTGTGCCCCTGGTTTTGCACAGCTCCCAGTGCTGCCTGGCAGTGCGGAAGTGCAATAGAGAAAATGATGCTAACCATAAACCACATCAAAACATCTGGCATCTGGCTGCAGAGCAGGAACAGAATGAGGGTGGCTCTGGAGCCCCTGGCACAGCTTCAGAAACAGCCAACACTGAAAGCAAGAGTTCGTGGGCAACATGGAGGCTGAAACTCCTGAGTGTCCTCCTAGGCTTCAGGGTTACCTCACAACCTATCCAAGACCAGAACGAGGAAGGTGTCCCCACCATGAAACCAGCCTGAACTCATCAGTACACAAACTGGGACCAGGTGGACAAAACTTGTTGAAAAAACCTCCCCGTGCCCCGGGGGCAGGGAGCACAGCCCAAATGTGCCAGGAGCTGGCACAAAAGCAGCCCCCTTACCTTTGAACTTCTTCAGCACGTCCCTCATGCCCAGGCAGCGCTCGGGGATGCTGTAGTTTTCCTTCAGGGTCACAGACACAGCCCTGGGGCACTGGAACTTTACCCCCTCGCACCTGAAAGGAGAGCGATACCCGTGGGCTGTGTCCAGAGCCCACAGCACGGCTGGTCTCCTGCTGCGGGCGGGTTTAATGCCTTTCTGTTGGCTGCACAGATGCATCTCCTCCCTTGAGCTCTTGGCTGTGAAGAGCACTAGGGCTAACTGTTTGCTTATCAGCAAGCCCGATGGGACCAGAGATGGGACCAGAGCTAGGGAGCGGCAGTGCCAGTCCCTGGGAAGGAAGGAGCACGGCCAGCCAGGCAGCATGTCCCTTAGGAGGGGACGCATCTCACGTGCCACAAGGCCAGGCAAGACCTTGGCTCTGGGGCTCTGGAAGAAGAGGATGGAGTCTCTTCTCCAGCACCCACTGGTCTCAGTCCCTCCTTTGTCAGCCCCAGGGAGGACCAAACCAGATGCTGGGCAGGTCGGATAGGGGGTGGCTGGCACGGAGCAGACACAAACATCTCAGAGCCTGGAGGCAGCCAGGACAGTAGGAGGAACGAGCACGGGTACCTACCTGCTCAGGATGCTTTTCATGTCCTAGAAGGAGAAGAGAAAAAACATTCTGGGTGTGGGGCTCCAGAGCCTCATGCCCACCAGCTAGCCTGGCCCCAGCCACCTGCCCAGACGGCAAAGGCATCGGGGCTGAGTTAGTGGGGCTGGTGGCATAGCCTGACCTTGAGCAGCCCATCAGCCGGCTGCTGGGTCTTCTGCTTTATCTCCAGGACCAGCTCCTCCAGCAAGGACTTCTGCTCCACCAGCCTGGCCAGGTTTTCATTGATCATCAGCAGAATCCGCTTCTCTTCCTCCTCCAGCTTCTGGAGCAGCAGTTTCTCCTCATCGGCCAGCAGCCGATGCAGCTTCCCAAACTCGCTCACAATCCTCTCCCGCTTTTTCTTCACTGTCTCCTTGCAATAGGAAGATATACAGGGTGAAGCAAGGCAACATTAGCCAGGCAGCCGAGATAGGGCTGGATTCTCCAGCATCCATGCACGGCATCAGGCCCAGGGAAACCACCACATTTTTTTGATAAGCGCATTTATTTAAAAAAACAGCCAGAGGCTAACTGCTGTGCTTTCACCTCGCCTGAGTTCCCACTCGACATCCTCAGTTTACCAGCAGTAGGACTTTGCCCAGGGCATTTCTGCTCAGCTGGGCCTCAGATGTCTAATGATTTCTTCATGGGGAGACTGGGGGGGGCTGTTGGGCTGCAAGGAGATGCCATCAGGTGTCGGGGTAGGTTTTCATTAGATGTGATACAACTCATCCCTCCAGCTAGATTCAGGCTAACCTGCTGCTTGGGCAGCCTGGAGGAAATGGTCCATGTCTGGAAAAACCCACAGTGATGGGAAAGAGGTGGAAGAAGCCCTGGGGCTGGGGATGGATGGAAAGGGGGAGCCAGGGAGGACTCCCCAGGTGTCTGAGAGCTCTCACTACAGCCAGCAACAGGCAGGGTCTGCCATTGCTTTAGGGTTTTTCACCTGAGCCCTAAAAACTGGCACTTTGCTTGAAACCTGAAGCACCAGGAAAACACGCTGCAGTTAGCTAGGACCATGAAACCTCAAAATGCAGAAGATAAACAAAAGATAAACAAAAGGAAACTCAGCTGCACTTATTTTTCTGTCCAAGCATGTGATTTCTTGGACCTGAGTCACGAAGGCTTGATAAGCCAGGATGGTCACAGCCTCTTCCCCGCCACCGCTCGCAAGGGGCATTTTTTCCTTTTTACTAAAAAAGCGCAAGTTGCTGCCAGGCCGGGAGGAAGCCGGGGGCAGCTGAGCCGCGACCCTGGAGCCCTGACTCAGGCGGGTTGGGGGAGAGTGACACAGCTTTCACAACCTCCATCCCCGGCCTCACCCCAGCCCCGAGGGGGATGGTGAGCACACAGGGGCACCCCAAAATCCCGCCACTCATTTGGCTGGGCTGCGGTGGGCGGGCGGGGGAGCTGAGGAAATAGCTAGGGGAGTCCGGAGAAACCTGTTTTACCTGCCAAAGCTTTAATCATCAACTCTAGCTCAGGGCTGGATAACTCGGTCCAGCAGTTTCGTTTCCTTTTCTGCAGTTACTTTTACTTTCCAGTTTCTACCCTAGAGGGACGTGAAATGCAGCTGTTTTGTTGGCGTCATATCTCCCCAGGCCTGCCTGGAGTCAGGCAGAGGTGCAGTAATTCAGCTTTTCTCTTTTTTTAATGAAAACACTTCTAGTTCCTATTGCTGTGGAGCAGAGCTCACCGTATGGCTCACGCCTGGCTTGTAACTCAAGCACACATTGTAAAACAAAAGGCAAATAAAAAACATCCAGTGTCTATTTGTTTAACCGGCACACACGCCCCTGTGGTTTCGGTGGAGCTGATGTGCTGCTCTTTGCAAAGTATTTCTTTGCAAACCTTTTTAATTTTTTTGTAGAGCCGCACACAGTCACTGAACCTGGTTTCCAGCACCAGTCCTCCATACAACAGCAGGACATGGGGACATGTCCCATCCTGAGGACTATGCCGAATTCACGGCCCCAGACAAGATCATAATTGCTGATATCTCTGCAGCTCATTCTTTAAGAATTATGCCAGGCACCTGCCTTGCACTCCTGGGTTTTCATCCTTTCTGCTGACTCATGCTTCTTCACATCCTCCACTTCTTTCGAAAGGTGCTCCAGGGATTTCTGGAGTTTGACCTGAAAAGAGAAGAAACAGGCTGAGCTCGCCCCTGCAGCACCTGCTGAGCGACGCAGTTTGGCCGGGCCCCCTCTGCCCTGGGACCGCCGGTGCCAGCGGGCGGCCAGGGGACGGTGACCCTGCGCCAGGCGGTGGCAGCCCTGGCACCCAAACCCAGCAGCTGTGCTCTTCACTCCGCTTGCAGCATTAACCCTCTCCGCGCTCCTCGGGTTTTCCCCATATTTTTCTCACTATTTAGGTTTTGGAGAACAAAATGACTGCTCCCTGCAATGCCGGGGCGTGGGGCGGCTGGCGGCGTGCTGCCGGGAGCATCGCTGGGACACGGGGTTTGGGAGCACCCCTCCACCGAGGCAAAATGTCTCCAGGGCAGGACGCACCACCATCCCTTCTCCGGGGAGGTCGCGGAGGGGCAGGGAGGCACACTGCCTCCGTGCAGGCGGACGGGCAGGGATGAGCCTGGGTGACTCCACAATTTGGGAGCCAGTGGGTCCAGCCTCATCCCTGCAATGAGAGCGGCTGGGTGGGTGCTGCCGTCTCTGCCACCCCCTCCTCTGCTTTCCCGGCAATGCCGCCAGGGCTGTTGGGAGAGGGGCGGTGGTGTTCTGGCAGCCGATGCCCCCAGCGCCGGCATGCCCAAGGTGCATCAGGGCAGGATGGGGACCCCCGGTGCCCCAACCTCCCCTACCTTGTACACCTGCGTGGCCTCCTCGATGGGGTAGACGGTGTGTGAGCGGTGGTGCAGGGACTCCCGGCACACCACACAGATGGCCTCCTCGTCCTCCTCGCAGAAGAGCTTGAGGCGCTCGTCGTGCTGGGCGCAGAGTGGGGTCCCCGACCCCGGCTCCGTCCCCGGGCCGCCCCGCAGCCCCAGCTGCCGGATGCTCTCCACGATGTTGGCCAGCTGCCTGTTGGGTCGGAAGCCGCTGCGGTGGCAGGAGGCCCGGCACTGCGGGCAGGAGAAGGGCCCATCAGCCCAGAGACCCTTATCCTGGCAGTGCTTGGCAATGCAGCCCCGGCAGAAGTTGTGCCCGCAGTCGACACTGACGGGCTCGCTCATGTACTCCAGGCAGATGGGGCAGATGGCCTCCTCCTGCAGCCGCTCCAGGGCACCCGCCAGGGCCATGGTGGCCTCCGCGGCTAGGCGGCCTCGCCGGGTGCTTCCTTCTCCCCGGGGTCAACCAGCAAAGGCAGGCTCACAGGCAGGCACGGTTGCAGTAGCCTCAGGGCGAGGCAGCACTGGCAGTGCCAGGAAAGCTCGGAGGAGACGCCGGCCTCGCCGCCGTGCAGCACCGGCCATGGGAGCCTCCGCGCCGGCTGGGGGAGGAGCGTGGCGCCAGCTGGGACAGCTGCAGCCAGCCCTAAAGGCTGGGGCTTCCTCCGGCCCAGGCAGGTCGAAGCGAAAGCAAAACCCTGCCAGGAGAGCAGGACAAATTAGGAAGCGCCAGAAATAATCTGTGCCCATAGATAACCCCGGGCACTGGGATGGCAGAGGAGATGGGGTCGTCTCTGGTGTTTGCTGACCCAAGCAGCCCCGTGTTGCAGCGGGAGCCCCGGTGTTGCCCACCCGCTGCCTTCTCACAAGCTGCCTGAAGGCGCTGGCTGAGCTTGGTGACCCCCGCGCCTTATCACGCCACCGCTCACGCCGAAACATCCCCTGCGACACGCACCCACCACAGGGAGCCACAAGCTTGGGTATCGACCGGGGCAGGGCTCAAGCACAGCCTGGCAGGCAACGGGTAGGAGGCACAGGCAGCTGCCCAGAGCCCTGCCGGGAGCGGGCAGGATGAGAACCGCCCCACCGTGCTGGGGGGTGTGCAGCCTGGAGGGGCTGGGGGGCAGCGGGGAGCCGCCCCGCCACTCTGCAGACCCATCTAGTGTCAGCCTGGACCCCCTCCCAGCCACCACTGCCCACCACAGCCTCCGTGAAGCATTCCAAGAGCCAGTGAGAGAAGTTCCAGGTTTTGCTCCTTTTTATTACACAAAATAACTTCAACACAATCAGTACAAATTAGAATGAAAAGTTTCACTGAAAATGCCAAATAAATTAAAAATACCTTTGCATAAACTTAAATAAAAGAGCTAAACACTGTATTAAATAGTCTGCAAAATTCAAGGACAGTAAGAAAACAGGGACGTGTCTTGGAGGTGCCCATGAGAGAAGGTCGTCACAGGGGTGATGCTTGGAGGGAGCAGGGCATTGCTCATCCACTGCCTGCCTTGTCCTTTTGGTGATTCACAGTGTCCTGGACCCACTTATCATCAGGGTTGCCACAGACCTTCTTGCCTGTGACTGTGGTAAATCTGCAAAAGGAAATCCAGTTAAAGGAGCTTGCAGGAGAGGAGAGGAGAGGAGAGGAGAGGAGAGGAGAGAGGACCACCTGCTCCTTTGCCACTGGTGAACTCCACCAAACCAGACACCTCTATATCTATAGCTGCAGAACAGCCGCAGGGAAATACAGGGGGTGGGGGGTGGCTTAATGTCATTACAGGTGTCTTGTTCTCTACCGCTTAAGCCACTTCGTCCCCAGCATGCCTACTCCAGCCAGAACACTGTCCTGCCTGGGTCCCGCTCTCTGGGGATAAGGGGGGTGACCAGCAGAAGCTGTTTTGGCTCAAATCGAATAGGGAGGTCCAGAAACTGGCTGCCTGGGATGCGGGATTGGCCTCTGAGATGTTTTCAGGCTGTTCTCCTAAAACAGGAGAGCAGCCTGGTGTCTTCCCTGGCCAGTATGGGGTGAGATGTGGGGTTTCCTGGCACTGCCACCCATCAGTGGAGCAGGGGTCCCCAGGACTTGGGCAGGAGATCTACTCACATCACGGCTGGCTGGAAGCAGTGGCTGCCTGTGTGCTCATACATCACCACGCGGCTCAAGGGAAACTCTTTGGTGCTGTATTTGATGCAGCAGGGACCAAAGTTGACAGAAGCTGCAAGAGAAGTTAAGTTTTCTGATTAAACCAGATCAGGAAAAGTGCCAGTGAGGAGAAGCAGGGTCAGAAGACCATAAGGTCCCCGCTGGAGGAGGTGCTGCTCCCACCGTGGGCTCCCACCACAGCCATCCTTCCCTCAGGAAGCCAAAGAGTAGCAAGACGTGCCTCTCCTTTCCTGCAGCAGATGCTCAGAAGGGAGAGCTGCCAAGCATTACTAGACCTTATAGGGCAGAAAGAAAGAGGAGAGAGCTCCTCAGAGAGGAGAGCTTGGACTCACATGGAGAAGAGGAAACCTGGTAGCAGAGGACAGCCACAAAAAGTACAGCAAGGGCAGCTGTGGAGGTCTTCATGCTCCTGTTGGGTGGAGATAAATTGTAGGAGTCAGGTTAGACGGCTGCAGAGAGCCCCTTGCTGTGCCTGACATGGGATCCCTGGGTTCAGCCTGCTTTATAGATGCAAATAGTGAACGAGAACAGAAACATGCCGGAAACGTTGCTACAAGACATGACACAATGGAAAAAGTGCTGTGTCAAGGGTGCCGCGCAGTCCTGTGGAAGGAAGTGCCCAGAGCCCCAATGACAGTAGTGCCCTGGTGTGGCATATTATACAATAATATGATACCATGAAATTATAGAGAACAGGATATGACCTCTCTTTTCCCTTCCCCTGACCAAAGGCTCTAAAGAACCTAGAAGTAACAATTCAGAATATTAGTAGATGGACCTCTTGCCTAAAAGTCATATGATGGCAATGGATGGAGAATGACCACAGCTGCCACGCACTCCTGTTTCCTCGAATATCTGCATCACAGACAAATTGGGGACAATTCACTTCTCCCACAGTGACTGGAGCAGGGAGAGTCCGTGAGTCAGGCAGCCCTCCCTGGCTGCCTGCCCAGCGGGTTGGCGAGGCACGCAGCAGCCGTGCCCTGCCCCACTTGCAGCACTGCCCCAAGGAGACGGGGGCTTTCTCCGTGCAACCCAGAAGGCCATCAGTATGTAAGTGTGCAGAGCAGAGGGTAGAGCACGGTGCCACCCCAGGTGTGGGCTCCTCACCTGTTCTTGACCTTCACTTGCAGCAAGTCATTAGGAAACTGGTTCCGTTGCCACGTTGCAGTTTCACAAATACCAGTGACAGCTAAAATAGCACTATGTTACCCATGGATGTGAGAATTGGCCATTAATGTTTACAAAGATCTTTAGGAGCTCATGACCATGTTGGCACAGCAGAGTTGGCTTAGATGATTATTTGGTTCCAGCAGTGTAGAATCAACATCCTCCTGACATTGCTTTGTCATTGTCCCAGCAGCCACAGACATACAGAAGAGATTTGCTGGTTTAGCTCATATCGTTTGGGACAGGAATGGTGTCACTGTGCTGGCAAAGAAACTCTTGTTGGAAATGCTACATCCCTACAGAAGGACAAAGACTTGTGGATGAAGCCTCAGGAGAGTGGAGGAAGAGCGAAGTCTTCATGGTGCTAGTGAACATCTTCAGGCACTGGACAACCACAGCCACAGTGGGAGAGCCACACGAGCAGGCTGCCTTTCATGATGGTCCAGTGAAGAAAGGGACCTAGCTCCTCTATGGAGGAGGATGATTACAAAAAAAAGAAACCACTTCCCAAAGAGGCGGAACCCAGAGGAGGAACTAGAAGGGAAATTAGGAGATTCCCTGTACCAGCTGAAGGAGAGCTGATTCCAGGCCTGGGGCTCCCAAGTGCTCCGGGGCATGATGCACACCATCATCATGTCTCAGTAGACCAAACTCTCAGACTTCTTAGAAAGTGTGAGCTAGGTGGCATTGTAGGATTTGTTTTACACAGAGCCTTTTGTTTCACTAAAACATTGTGTTACTAAGCATGAGCAAAACTGAGCCAGGGTGAGCCCTGCCGCATGGGTGCCTTGCTGCTGTGGAAGCAGGGAGCCCATACAAGCCTGGAGAGCAGGCAGCCAGGGAGGGTCTGCCTGCAGAGCCCTGGGGCCCCAGGGCACATACTGCCAGTGGGGCTTTCAGAAAGATGCTTCCTTAGCAGGGACAGGCATCTCCCATCACACAGCAAGAAGGCAGCCCCCATTCAGCCCACAACCCACAGTTCCTCTGCAGCCATCGTAGCTCAGTCCCCAGCTTTGCAGCAGTGAAGGCCTTGGCACATCCTTTTGCGTCTCTGCATTTCTCTTTCCCCATTGATGGGATTGCTGCCATCCTAGATCATGCCGAGGGATTAAACTCCCAGAGCGAGAGTGAATCAAGACAGCCCAAATCAAGGCTGAGCCTTTAACCCACCTGTGGCAAAGAAGGACTCACAGCACCCCACTCTGAACAGCCGAGGATCGCAGGATTCATCTGGAAGCCTGCCTGCTCTGTAATCCCCCTTGTCCTGTGCTCCAGAGTCCATTCGGATGCTAGTATGAAGCCTTGCACCTCCAGGGGCGTGAGGTCCCACAACCAATGTCCTGGAGTGGATCCACTCACCCCCATACTGCACAGAGTGGGGCTAGGAAGATGTCAGCCTGCTGCTGGTCCATCCCTTGAGGGGTCAGGAGTTGCTCACCTTGCTTGAAGTATCTAGCTTAACCTAGCAGGGAGCCTCGGGAGAGTGGCTGTCCTGGGGAGCTGCCAGGAAGGGGCCAGGCAGGATGCAGCATGCCCAGCATGAGATGCCAGCACTGGCAGCAGCAGGACCAGCCTGGAAGGAAGGTGTGTGCTAAGCCATGATCCCAAATCCACAACATCTCTGCACTCCCTCTACCTCCCTGTTCCAGCTCTTCCTTCAATGTGTGTCCATCTGTGCTCCCAGGACATCTGGGGCAGAGACATAGCAGCTCTCCTCCATCCCCATGCCCAATTCAGCCATGCTGGACCTCCAGCCCAGCCATAAGCGACTCCCCTCACCCTGCACCCACACTTCCCCCACCTCCAGGAGCGCTTGGCACCCTTTTTCCCCAGTTGCTGCTCAGGGATGCTGGGAAAGGTGTAAGCAAAGCTGAGCTCCTGGGCAGGGAGCAGGGTGTATGGGCAGGAGCTGCCTGGACCATGCAGGCCCCCTTGCACATCCATGTCCCCATGGGGCTGGCCATGCATGACTGACAGATATGCTGCCTGAGACAAGAGACGTGACAGCTTGACGTGCCTAAGATAACAGACCAAGACTGACACCCCTGCCTGAGGCAACAGACGGCAGATTGAGGCTGGGGGTGCTAGAAACAGGCTTGGAGACAGGATCTGACCGAGTGGCAGACTGGGAAACCACATGGAGAGACAAGATTGAGATCAGATTGAGACAGGACGAAATGAGATGATCATGATGCACTGATGACCTGCTAACCTAGGTGCCACCAAGGTCCACCATTCTGGTAGCCCTGCTCCTGCCATTTCTACCGGTGCTTTCAGATCCAACATTTGTGCACATTCCCCGTTCTGACCAATCTTAACATTCCTGTTACACATCTCCACACAGGGACTAGAATAAAACTGAGAGGAGGAGAACAGGCTGGGGAATGAGCTGGAGACATCCTCACTGATGCAGCTCACACCAACACAGCCCAGCTTGGAGCTGCTTTTAGCTGAATGTTCTGGATGTTCTTGCAATATTCAAATATGGGTTTGATGGAAATGTCAAGATTCATTCTGAAAAACCAATATTTTCTATCAGGAATATAAATGTGCCTATACATTTTCAGTGAATTCTCTCTCCTTTTAGATATACCCGGCTGTGTTTCCTGCTTCCATTCATCGCAAAAGGAATTCTTGGAGGTATTGACACCTCTGTTATTCCCCCTATTCACTGTTTTCCTCAACTCTGTTCCTTCCTTGAAGGAAGATTTCATATTTCAGTCTTGGCTGCTCCTTCCTGCCAAGACAAATAACGCAAATCTCTAAATATTTTGATTTCTAAAACCTCCTCCATATCATACATCCTAAACAGTAGCTATTTATGGAGTCTGTGAAACCTCTGCCTTATGGTGTGTTTCAGCTTTCAATAGAAACTACACATGGTATCTTTGGATCCATCACCAGAACAGATTTGGGATGCAGGAGGAAGTCTTTTCTTAGCCCTGAAAGTGGCCTGCTCCACCACACTGACTCTTAGATTGGAGTCATGTCTGGGGGATCACATCATCACAGTGCCCCTGGGAGCTGCCAAATCACTGATGTGGGGAACCCTGGTTTTAACTGGGAGCAAATCGGCTGGAAACAGAAAGAGAATGACTGGGGGAAGTCAGCGATCGCAGGGTGGTGCGTCTGCAAGAAAGACAAGCAAGATCTCAGATGAGAAGAGGTATTTTCCAGAGGGATCAAGACTTTCCAGCATGGGAATTAAAGTCTGCAAAATGATGAGTGGCCTAGAAAGAGGACAAATAGCAATTATTCACTGTCTCTCCCAGAGCAAGAACCATGGACCATCAAATGAAGCTGGCAAGAGCCAGGTTCAAAATGAACAGAAGGAAGCAGCTCTTCATACGAGGAGCTCCTTGCCAACAGACACGGTGATCACAAGGAAATTTCCATGTGTCTGAGTCAGGGCTTGGATTTCAAAGCAATAAGCTCAAGAAGCTTTGTAAAATGAGAACGGTTGGAGGCTGGGAGTGTGCTTGAGGGAGGCAGCACAAATATTTACCTTTCTCTTCAAGGGGTCTGCTGTGGCCACATCTGGAGATATTAAGGCTGGGCTAGATGGACCCTTAGTCTACATCCTCTGGGACTGTTCATATTTGATTCCCCAGGACAACTGGTCCTGCAGGACTGTAAGGTCTGTAGAGTAGCTTGTGAAATTGCATTGAAATCCCTGGACTGAAATTTATATATCAGGATATGCCTCCAGATGAATATTTTTGGTAAATGTCAGCAGAAAGGCACCAACAGTTTCTAAGCACACAGCAAGGCAGAAATATATTGCTGCAGTTTGTGCAATTTTCCAAGACAAATTTGCGGCGCCTAGAAAAGCCTCACTTTTGGACCAAGAGCCTGAAGAGCGGGAGGTGTCTGGCTGCCATGTCAGGATGCGGCCCTCACAGAAATTTGGTAGTACTTCCAAGGACAGATGCAGGCTGCCTTTGCCAAATTACAGCCACGCATATATACCTTTTTCCCTGAAGATGCCCTCAGCACCGAGCACCAGCCTGTCTGGAGCTGAGCAGGGTTTGCCCAGCAGCATTAGCACTCTGTGACTGTTTTAGCTAGGGCAGCTGAGGTTGAGAGAAACTAAAAACGTTTCAGTGTTAGCTTTGAGACACCCATGACCTACACATTTCTGAGCACTTGGCATTACGTGGTACTTTGTACTTGCAAAGTCTGCCTCCTGTTGTCTTCAGCTGGAGGTACGTGTGACGCCTGCAAGTCAGACCGTAGGATTTCAGGAATCTAGAAAACAAAGACAATGCTCCACAAGAGCACTGGTGAATGTTGGGTTATGCCGATATCATAAAGGGAAGACAGGGATAGACCGGCTCTCCAGATCTACAGCCCATGCCTTCCTGCGGCCCCTGCCTCATTCAATACCTGCGCTCTTCTGCAGCAAGCGCAGGGGTCCTACACACAATGCTGCACACCCCAAGTCATACACAGAAAACCTTTTCTCAGTGATCATATTCTGGCAGCCAAAGGCTGTCTCATAACACAGAAGCAAAGCAATCTTGCCATGTCCTATCTTGGGAGAGACCAGCCTTTCCCAGCACCTGCTCCTGCCACAAGCAGCCAGTGCGAGGTGGTCACCCCCTCGCGTTGGGGGTGCGTGTTGGGCTCGGTGCAATGCTCCAGCCGGACCTGCTGCCCATGCAATGGGGAAGGTCTCCAGCAGATGGCAAACCCTCCCCACCCCCAGGCCCTGCTCCGGAGCAAGTTTCTCACCTAGGCAGCCACCCCTGCAGAACCGCAGCCCAAGGCTGGGTTCGGGTCCTCTCCTGTAGATCCAGCTGGAAACCATGCTCAGCTTTGTTTTTGAATTCTTGGACAAGCGGAGGCAGTTGCTGAGGCTTTAGTGCACAGAGAACACACCTGGTGATGTTCTGGGGTTACATCCCTCCTTGTAAAAGCTGGACAAGCAGGAGAACTTGCCCAGGACGGAGGTGAGGGCCCCACGGACCCTCATGCTCCTTAGCTAAGCAGTCCTCTCCAAGACCTTCTCCCTGTCGCCTTTCAAGCAGCTGCCCTGCCTCGGCTGCTCTCCCAGTGGGAGCTGGCCCTCCCGCACCGGGACTCTCCCTTCCCTTTGCCACCCGCCGCCCCACGTAGCAGCCCAGGGGCTCTTTGACAGCATGAGCAGACAAGGACTCAGCAGCAGCATCTGGTTTGCCCAAAGCATTCAAAAAATGGGATCAAAAGATGAAAATACGCACACACGCAGGCTCCTCCTGGGGCACTGTGCTGTCCCAAGTGCTCTTTGCTCTCCCAGGGACCTTCCTGCTGGGTCTGGGCCACCATCCTGCACCCAAGACCCTGCCCTCTCCCTACACCAGGTGGGCACTTTGGCTCGTAAGATGTTTTTGTCCCAGGGGCTGAGCAAATAGCCCTGTCACCAGGGCAGGGCTGTATTTGTGGTTGCAGGATTGCATTTGTGGAAGGCTGGTCACGGGCACTGCCATCCCGCTGCGTGGCTTTCCAGAAGATGTGCCCTCCAGGGACAGCTCATCTGCTTGGGTGGGCTCAGGAGATTGTGCCTTGGGGTGTCCAAGGGGCAACTGAAGGGGGTCCATTTGGGAATTCACCTCTGGCAGGGAAAAGAGACCAGGATCTTTGCACAGAGCCCTGTGCCCGCCTGCTCCAGCACAGCCAGCTGGATAACAGAGGAAGGACTGTGGTGCTCTCTGTGCCTCTATTTTCTTGCTGAAACAAGGGGGATCTGTGCTCTCCCTGAGCCTGGGCCAGGCCATGGGAGGGTGAGGAGTGTTGCAGCAGCACCCTGGGACTCTCCCAGCTCTGGCTGGGGAGGGGAGTTGGAAAGGGAGCCTCTAGCTCCCAGCCCCCAGGAAAAGAGCATCCCTCGGCCCCGGTCAGGGCCCACAGCCCCTGTGGTCCCTTCTGGCCCCTCTCCTGCCACTTCTTCTTCCCCTTTGCTTGCAGGTCCTTTGGGTTGAGACCAAGCTGAGAAGCGATGTCCTGGCGGAGAGGGAGCAGCCCCCTTTAGGGCTGTTACAGGCAGGAGCCTCGGAGCATGTGAGTAGCAAGGGGAGGCTGCCCTACAGAGCCCTGCAACGGGGGGAAGGACCAGCTTCGGCCCCCCCTGCCCAGCGCTGGAAGGGTGTCACATGCTGCTGAGCACTAGGCTGCCCGAAGGGAAGAAGGGAGGGGACACACCATCCTCTCCATGTCCCAGCAGACACCAGACCCATGGTCTCCATCCTGCAGAAGATACTCAGGTGCAGACAACCCAGGTAGCTACTGAAAGCAAGGAAGGTGACCATGGTCCACAGCCCAAGCCACCTACCAAGGTCTTCTGTCCCAGAAATGTGAAAGCAGCTGCACTGGGGTGGGTGGCACTGGGGAAGCCAGCTTCTGTCCCCACACAAACCAGACACCCCCACGACAGGCTGTCCCATCACCCTTTGCCTCCAGGCTGCAGTTCAGCCTCTTGGACAGGAGCAAGAGGAGCACAGAGCAACCAAGCAGATGAAACCCAGCCACGGCTTCCAAAAAGGACCTGCTGGGTGACAGGAATGGTGCCCAACCCACCTTTCCTCTGCCCGGCACACTAGCCCTTCTCCATCATCTCCCCACGGAACCTGAGGCAAAGGAACAGACCCCATCCAGGAACAGCCCTGTGCCTTCCCCACTTTCAGAGCATGTCTCAACCTACCTAAAAGCAAGGCACCCTCTCCCACCGGAAAGCAACCCCCCAAATCCCTGCAGAGCAGCCTAAAAATGAAACACACGGTCCCACCAGAAGGGAGCCTCCCAAATCCCCACAGAGCAGCCGAGCCTGGGCCAGAGCCCCAAAGCACAATCCAGCAGAGCCACTGGGTAGATTGGGCCAGCCCAGGGTGGTCTGACCAGCTGCCCATGGGCTGGATTCTGGCTCCATCCTGTTACAGCCGCTGTCTTGGAGAAGGCAGGAGCAGCTGGTAGAAACAGCCCATTCTGGCCCACATCCAGCCACCTTCCTCTGCTCCTGCCCAGGCAAGAGTCTCCCAGCTGGCCAGCCCAGGTCCCAAAGTGGGCACTCAGCCCTGGCCACGGAAAAAGATGATGTGACTCTGCTCTTCAGTAAGGGGGAGCAGATAACACAAGCCTCGTGGTCCCTCGCCTTGGGGCTGAGGTCCAGCCCTCCCAGATCCAGGCCTGCATGCTGGAGAGGTCAGGCAGGAGCAGGATGCTTTTAGCCAGGCGGAGGGGTGTGAGAGGTAGGCAGATCACAAGGACCTTGCTGTCCTTTGTCGAATGCCCTCCTCTGTTCTTTCTTTCCTTCATCTCTATTCAGCAGTGACTTCATTTCTTCAATTATTAATCACCTTGCTGCAATAGAGGCTGAATTAAACCCATTAAACCTCCTCTGGGACCAGCCCCAAGGAAGGAGGCAAGTTTCCAGAAAGTACATTAGAGAGAACGCAGACAGGGAGTCGAGACAAGCTGGGGTGGGAGGAGATGGCCTTGCTGCACAGTGTAGGCCATTTCCCATCAGCTGTGAATCTGATATCCAAGGCACAGAGACGGGTAAGGTCTATCACGCAAACAGCCTGTTCATACATCCCACCGGGCAGCTACAGGAGGGTGCTTGTGTGGCAATTGTTTAACCTGAAAAATAAGCCACAAAAGTGAGTTATGCAGGGAGAATTGCTTGCACAAGAGCTCCTGACAACCCACATCCTAAACAGTTGTTCCCAGATTGCCTCATCACCCGTGGCAGCAGCAGACAGGATGGTTTTGCACAGCTACTCCCCACCTGAAGCAAACACACTGATTTTGTGTGACCTGCTTTTAAGGATTCAGGAACCCAGCTGGCACGACCCCAGCACAGCCTGCTTTGCCATCGTTGGGGATTAACTGGGGAGCTGCCTTAGAGAGTTTCAGTCTCTTTGCAAAAATGCTCATTTGATTGAATTTTGCAGAAATGTTCGAGTTCTGGCAAAGGTCCCAGTGGGAAATTCACCTCCAGAGTGGGATGAGATTCCTGGTCAAAACCACAGTCCAGCAATTCGCTGGGTTGAGAGAGGGCAAAGATCAGGCCCCAGCACGTGTCTCTGATGAGGGACCATAGATGTGAGCCCGGATCAGGTTATGCAAAACAGTGTCTCAGGCATCAATCTGCCAGCTGTTCAGGGGAAATGAAAACGTTCTCTTACTTCTCTTTCCTTGTTTTTCAGACACTTGTAACCATTTTTTTGCCCCTCTGCCAATGGTACCAGAGAAATTACCTATTCTCCTTGCTCTGCTCTGCCAGTTGTGCCTGCGCCTGCCTCCTGCCCGAGCACACACCTCTCCAGAGCTCCCCGTCCACAGCTTGGATGACACAAAAATCCCACACAACCTTCCTGCAGGCCGCGGTCGCCCTCTCCACGCTGACACCCCAGGGATGCCTTCTCCCGACCTCCCCCCTGGCCCCAAGCAGGACCACGAAGCCCTGACTCCATCCCACACGCCGAGCGAAGCCCGACGCGGGGCGGAGGTCAGCCCAGGCAGCACACAGCGCTGAGGGGCTGACCCGGGGCCTGACCCGAGCCTGTGACAGAGCGGAGGGGAGGGAGGCGACGCGCAGGAGACCCGCGGGCCGAGGGTTCCCCCTAGCCCCCCGGGAGCCGGCAGGGCCGCGCGTCTCCGTGCTACCCCGTGGCCTGCTTCTGTTTTGGGCCAAGCTGCGGGGGAGAGCA
>WAAD01005584.1:86084-108872 GCA_013389945.1 Fregata magnificens
GGGGGCTCACCTCTGGCCTTGGCTGCGGGGCGGGGGGAAACCCGGCTCCGGCCGGGGGACACTTACCGGCTGGCTTGGGCTCCCGGCGGGGTTTGGCCTCCAAGCCCAGCTGGAGCCGGGCGTCGTGCCCAGGCCAGTGCCCTCTCCACCCTGGGCTCCATCTTGCGTCCTCTCCTCGGAGGCACCCTCGGGACACGACAGCCTCTGCCCGCATCGGCTGGAGGGGACGCGGTGCGGCTCCGTGGCGAGCAGGGTCGGTCACCCTGTTGGGTGTTACCCCCCAGAGACCTCCCGGGCCGCTCGGGGACACCTGGCATGGGCAGGGCACGGGACAGGGGCTGCCCCCGCGGGCAGCTCTTGGGAAGAGGCACCAACGTGTTGAAAAGCGGCTGTAGTTTGCTCCCCAGCAGCACCAGAGTGGCTGGATGGGGCCTTTCTGCCCTTCATCTGTGTATTAAGTGACAGCCCGATGTCCTGAGCAGAGGGGAAGGTGGCGGCAGAGCTGGAGGGGCAGCAGGGGTGCTTTGGGGTAAGAAGCTGGCAATTTGGGGAAAGGGCATGCTTGGAAGCAGCTGGGGAGATGCCTGGACAAGCCACGGGGAGGGTGAAGAGGGCTGGATGGCAGCGGGAGGAGCTGGGAACAGCTCGCCCCTGCTCTGTGTCAAGGGATGGAAAGTAAAGGGGAAGCAGTGCCGTCCTGACCTGCCGTGGGAGAGGAAGGGGAACTGAGGCAGGAGAGGGGCAGAGGTGGCGGCCAGCGGGATCGGCTGCTCCGGGAGCGGTGCAGGGGGGAAGCGGGACCTGGATGAGACCAGAGTGGGAACAGCACATGTGTGAGGGCTCAGGAATGAAAATAAAGACCAAGGATCAGCTCTGAGGGGGTTTTTTTGCAGAAAGAGAAACATCAGGATTTAAGGTTGGATGTGAGGTTATGCACAGGGGAGTCTCCGTACCTTCCTTGCTCAAGTTACCTCAAAAATCAATTATTTATAGCACTAGAGGTGGAACTGGGACTAGTTTGTGCATGCAATTGCCTGCCCGGTCTTGTGTGTCAGCAAACGACCCCATGGGATCCCCGAAGCTCCCACGTGCTCCCCGAGAGCCACTTGTCCCCCGGGAAGGGCAGACCCAGAGAGGGCGGCGGGCTCGGCTGGAGGAGCGGCACACGCGGCACCCAACACTGCGCCGGCAGCACCGCGAGCCCTTGCGCCGCCTGCCACATCCGTGCTAGCTGGATTTAATCTTCCTTGTCCAATTTGCAGACAAATGACACAGCATGTGTTTTTAGGAGCTCAGTCCCTGCCTGGCTTTTCGTTCTTCTGTGTGTTCAGCTCTGTGCAATTTCCTTTCTTACTCCGTTCCCTCCCCCCCCTTTTTTTGCATAACTCTCTCTTTCTCTCCAGTTTAGGGAACTTGCCAGGCACCCCTCAGATCTTCCACACGTTGGTCATCCACAGTTTTTGTCGAACTTCTTCTTTCTGAGTTTTTTTAATAGAAACTTTGTGGGGTTTTGGGTTTTGGTTTTGGTTTTTTTTGAAAGTGACTTTTCTTAAGAAAAGTTTAATCTGTTAAATGGCCTTTAAAATGAAGATTTTACCAGTGTTTCTGCGTGTACAGGCTCATTCCCTCCTCGCCTCCAAACCTGCCTGTCTTGTGACAGCAGCACACTCACCAGAAAGACTATTCTGGGCTAAAAGAGCCTGAACAGGCAGAAAGTGTGTCAAAATGGGCCTTTGGTGAGCCTGAATAACACCTGCTTGGGTTTGGCACCACCTGATTTACGTGGTTTGAGACTCAGCTTGGAAAAACAAGAGTATCCTATGATGTTCTGGTGGTTGTGGGACGCTCTGGTGGTGGTGGGCCATTCTGATGATGGGAAGGTGGTGGGACATTCTGGTGGCTGGATGCTCTCATGGTGGTGGGACGTTCTGCTAGTGGGACATTCGCATGGTGGTGGGAAACTCTGGTGGTGGGATGCTTTTGTGGTGGTCATCACATTGCACAATGGCTCTGCCCTGACAACGTCCGTCTGTTGGCTTGGGAACAAATGGGAATAAATTTCCGGGTGGCTTCTTTTCTTCTCCAACGGTTGGTCAAGTGTCTCGGTTTTCCTGGTGATGCAAATGTGAGAAGCCGGAGGACATGCCGAAACACGGTGTCCCTGCCGCTGTGCTGCTGTGCCTGTCCTTGCTGCCTGCTGGGCGAGAGCTGCTCAAGTGAGAACCGCAGAGATCGGCACATCTGGTTTGGACACACACCCAAGGGCTCCCCGTTTCTTTTGCTGTCAACGCTGATAGTTTTCATGGGAAGTTGAGCAACACGGACACCAAATCCTGCAGTTCTGCTGTCCTGCAGATGCACGGCCGTACAAGGTACATCACTGCCATGGAGGGGACAAGTGTTGCAACGACTGTCTCCCTTTTGCTGGTGTTTCACTTGCTGTGATTCATCGCTGCTCATTGCCTCATCCTCGCTAGAATAAATCTTTGGACAGAGCAAAGGTCACCAAGGGAGGAGAAAAACCACCAGAAGTGAAAATTCTGCCATATGTTGAGATAAATGTTTGTATTTCAGATGGTATGACATTTGCATCCCCTGCAAGTTCTTCTGGTTGTATTGAGCAGCATGTCCTGGTGTCAGAGCTCTGCAGGGAAGGTCTGAAGACCTCCTCATTTAGGTTGGTGCATTGCGATCTTCCCTCCTCGGGTCTCCCTCCCCTTCTCCTTGACACAGTTGTCCACAGCAGACATCCTTGTGCCATGACGGTGCCGAGGAGCGAAATTCATTCTGTGCTGACTTGCTTGGCTGGTTTGGCAAAGATCAGATGTTCAGCGGTTGGATAAGCCAAGGTCTTGAGAGTGAAAATGGAGTCGGGAGGACGCAGGACTTCTGCAGGGCATGGGGGATGCACACCATCCAGTGAAATGGTGAAATGCCAGGCTGTGCTGCTACTTCTCTCGCGTTTTGGACTGCTGTGGGGAACTTCCCGTCGTTCCCAGCAGGGACGTGGCCAGCGAGGCCAGGTGCCGCTTGGCATCAGTGCAGGCGCAATTGCAGACTCACAGAGGTGGTGAATGGCATCCCCGAGCACCAGCTGGCCCCTGGAAAGCTGAGGGTGTGGGACAGTCTCCTTCCTGACCCAGCGTGATTCTGCTCAGCTGCTCCTGCACTGGCCCCTTCCCTCTTTCGGGAAACCGAACGCTGGAGGGGGGCAAATGTGCTCAGAAAGCGAAGACGGGGGAAGTGTCCTTGGAGTCCCAGCAGGATGTGTGCTGAGCTCCAGTCCTTGTTCCTGCTCCTATGGCTTCTGGGCGGAAGGAAAGCAGTATATTGTGATTGCATGTTGTCTTCTGGGCTGCAAAGATGACAACATAACTCTCCTATATTTCCCCCTGTCCTGAGCATTGCTCCAATGCCCCGGCCATGCTTCATCATGAGCCATCATGCCCCGCACCACTGCAGGCTGCCCAGTCCAGAGGCGGTGCTGGATCCCAGTGATGAGGACATCCATGCAGCACTGGTGGAGACAGGGCCTGGGGTTGTGGAGGAGGACAGAAGTTTCGTGCTTGTCCCCCAGAGCTCGTGTCTGCTGGGGCTTTGTGCCAGGAGATGTGGTGCTGCCTTGTACCAAGGTTACGTGCCCGTCAGGGTCCCCGTGCACTTGTCCACTGGGGACAGTCCCAAGGATGATCTGTCCTGATAGCGATGAGTGTTGGGTGAAGACACTTCTTGTTTAAATTCCTCCAGAAAACCTAAAAAACTTGCACTTTATCTTCTCTGACTGCAGTCTTTTTCTGAGAAAGTCACTGCGTAGCAAAGAGAAACGTGGACCGCTTGGGTTGTGCATGGCCACCACCTTTGCACGTTTGCACGCTGGGTCCTTAGGACTGTGTGTTGCTGCTGGACCAGCAATAAAAGCAACTTATGACTCAGAAATTACCCTGGAAAGACATATTTGCAGCAGAAGGTGATGGCGGATCTGTCCGCATCACTGCTCCTATGATAAGAGGTCCCCAACATGGTGCAGAGGGGTGTCAAACCCTGCAGCTCGGGGCTTCCCGTTGGCGAGATGCAGCACGTTCCTGGTGGGGAGATGCAGCACGCTGAATGCAGCTGATGCCACATCTCCTCAGAAAGGTTTTTAAGGTCCCGAGCATCCGTGAGCCATCCCACCACCATTTCTCAGGGGCTGGAAAGCTGTTTTCTTTCCTGCTCTGCTGCTGGAGGAGCCCTCTCAAAAACCAGGCATGTAGAGACTGTGCAGAAGGAGAAAACGTATATGGCACAGAGTGATGTCAAATGAAATGGGCTTTTTTTTTTCCTCCCCCAGTGTTCGTTAGTAAATCCTTTTGATGTGGGAACCAAAATTTTTCACAGCCAAATGCAGGCTGAAAGCAGCTTTGTGCCCATCCTGGTCCCTGTGATGGGCTGTGCCACCTTCGGGCACCATTGCAGCCCAACCGCTGCTATTAATGCAATTAATCCCTTTCCCCCATCATTTACATAATTGGGAATATGGCACTGTATCTCCCATCCACAGCGGCCCTGTTGGTTTCAGACCAGACCCGGCTCAGTGTGACTCGCAGTCGCGGAGGAAATACCATTTTACTACTGAAAAAAACAATTTTTGTGGTTCAGATGCTGCAGCCGCCGGCAGCTTTGCCAAGAACTTCAGTTCTTACGCAGGAAATGAGGCTCCTTTCAAAGCACCAGAGTGGGGCTATATATATAGCCTCTCTGAAAAGATATTTAAAGAAACATATTGACACTAGCACGAACAGGAAAAAATAGCTCCTGGCTGCGGGGAGCGAGGGCTGAAGGCAGCTGAGCCCATCCTGGGGGAGTAGGTGATACAGGAGATTAATTCACGGCTCTTTCATCTCCAGGAAAATGAGCTCTTGTGCTTTGTGCTGTGTGAACCCCCATGCTTTCGGTCTCCTGTCTTTTAATCGGAATTAGAGGTGCTTGGGATTGAATACAGCTTCAGCAGCGAAGAAATGAGTCATCTCATCTCTTTTCAGCGAGCCCCTCTTAGGAACTTATTTCCATCCCCAGGGAAAGAAAATAGTTTGTCTTTTACCAGATTAGGGGCTGCTTTTCTCTTTAGTGCAATCTGGGATGGAGGGGTTTGGGGGTTTTTTAAATACATGCAGAAATAACTGAGATTTTTAATCTGATGATGGACTCCAGAAGTGGCCAACCCTCAGGAGGATAAGTAGGTTTGGTGCTGAAAGTGGGGGACATCTGCCACCGAGTCCAGGGGGCTGCTCCAGATGGGGATGTGGTGTTTTTGGACCACCAAGTGACAAGGGGGGACCTTTCTGCAAATCACATTGGAGGCTGAGCGGGAAGGCAGCAATGCCAAGGGCTGGGGGACGTTGCTGCCCCAGAAACCATTTGCCCCCGCTCAGCACGTGCTGCCCTGATGGTTACAGGAGGCTCTTTAAAATCTGATCTTTAAAATACAGTTCAGCATGCATGATGTGAACCGGGGTGGTTGTAGTTCAGTGGCTCTGCAGTTAGGAGAGGGCTCCCCGCCACGCGTGTCCTGCACTAATGAGCGCGGGGGGTCTTGCCCTCTGAACCTCAGCCTTTTTAACTCCATCCTCCTGCAAAGCTGGGGAGAAGCAGCCAGCCAGGTGGATTATTTTTACCAAATTCCCCGTCGGAGGACTCTGGACTGAGCGTGGTCCCCTCTGTCAGCACGGGCAGTGACCCTTGAGCCCAGCAAAAGCGGTGGGGAGGGGCAGGTGGGAAGCGGGCGCCTGTCACGAGGAGGGGGTGGCTCATCCCAGCTTTGCTCTTCCACGGGAAAAAAACCTCTGGAGAGACCAAAGTGAAGGGGCTGAAGCTGCAGGAGGGAGAATTTTGATTGAAGATTGAGAAAGCGAGGATGGGGACAAGGTGCCCATTGCCGCACCCAAGCGCATCATCCCATGGGTGCAACACGGGACCAGGCTGAGTGTCGCCTGTTCCGGCACCGTCCGGCATGCAAGCACCGAGGCATGAGCCCCGGCACCCAAATGCCGTGCCTGTGCTCATCCCGTTGCCCGCCTCCGGCTGTGTAACTCATTCGCTCTTCTGGCTGGTGGGCTAAAACGACTGCCCCAACCTTTGCACAGATCCTGAGCTCGACAGACGCCCGGGTCCTCGGACACATGTATTTCTGAGCTGGAAAACTGGATGTATTCGTAACTCAAAGCAAGCAAGAACAGGGGCAGTGGTTAGAGCCAGAAGCTGCCACATCTTTGCAGGCTTGTTCTTGCACAAACCTGACACTTTAATGTTAAAAAAGTTCTTTTTTATTAAAAAAATATTTTTAATTAAGAATATTGATAATTCTGTTTAAAAAAACATACTCCGCACACAGCAAGCAACGCCGGGAGGGCTGGTGAGGACTGCCCCAGGGACACCCCGGTGCAGGCTTTGCGGGCAACCCCATGGCTCAGCCCTGGTGGGCTGGGTACTGGCGCAGGGTGCAGAGAATCAACTTAAAACCCCTCCGTCCTAAGGGGATTCAGTCCCTCTCTGCTTTCCCACGAGGCTGACCCATGCCGGGGCAGTGGGGACGTGGGGCCAGCAAGCAGGGGGTCACACAGCAGCACGAGGGCTGGAGGAAGGGCCGGATCCTGGCCCTAATGTCTGCCACCAGCTTGGCTGATTTATTTTGCACAGCCACCAAATAAGAAAACTTCCTGGGGACAGACTGTTCCCCGGGTGACAGCAGAAACCAGCAGCACAGCCGGTATTTTAGCCCGGACATGCAAGTCCCAGCCCACGGCTGGACTAATTATACATTGTGTGCTGTTCCGGGCTAATCACGGTGGAAGGTAAATGATCCCTGGTCTACATGCAAAAGGTGAAGTTACTTGCTCAAAGGCATATGCAGACATTTAATATTTTATCATGGACTCACAGGATGGTTTGGGTTGGAAGGGACCTACAAAGACCACCCAGTCCAACCCCCCTGCCGTGGGCAGGGACACCTTCCACTAGACCAGGTTGCTCAAAGCCCCGTCCAAGCTGGCCTTGAACACTTGCAGGGATGGGGCATCCACAGCTTCTCTGGGCACCCTGTGCCAGCGTCTCACCACCCTCATCGTAAAACATTTCTTCTTTATGTCCAACCTAACCCCACCCTCGTTCAGACTAACACTGTGTTAGCACACAGAGCTTCCTTTTGTAACCGCAGAATTTTGGTGCCTTCTTTGGTTGGACGTTTCGGCAGCTTAAGAAGTCTCACGCCCATGGAGAGCATGTGGTGTATGTTGGTTGTGGTCATGGTTGGTGTTCTACCATGAGGACAGGCTTAGCCTTGCAGCTACTGTAGCCGTGGTCCTGGCCATGGCTTCCAAGAACATCTTCAGTCTAGCACAGAGATGCTCCCAGATGGTCCCAGTCCCCACTGCAGGCTTTGAGGTGGGTATGGGTATGTCCATCAGCTGTGTCTTGGAGCCTGTGCCCTCCCATGGGGCTTGGCGCATGCTTGCTGATCCCTTCTTGCTCTGCCTTTAGCTGGCCGTGCCGGTTTGGTGTTCAGACAAGCAGACACCATTGCATTCTCTGTTCCCAGCAACACAAAAAGCATCAGCGTGGTGGCTGCAAAAGCTGTGTTACTGAGAAATCAGGTAGCTCCAGAGCTCGTTCAGCCTTATGCAGCTCATAGTGAGGTTACCAGGCTTTTTTTATGGCTTTGTCATGAAACTCAGGTTATGAGGTTGACTTGAGTTGCCCAGATCTGCCATCCTTTGAGTCTCCAGGTGGAGAAGATCGATTGTTTCTTGGCTGTTGAGCAAACTAACAAAACTCTGCTAAGTGTGCTTGCAGATCAGATTGCTGAAGCTGCGGTTACTTTATTCCAGGACTTTCATAATTTTACATGCTATTTTTACCTAGTCTGGTAGCCAGCTTGATGCAATTGCAATAAATCCCAATTTAACAGCATCAGCCTGTGTCCTTCCTGGGCTGATTTTTGGTCCTGCTGCCCCAAATGCTCCATCAGAGGCTGTGGGCATCTAGGTTTCTGTTCCTTGGGGGTCTCCTGTGGTCTGGTGTTCACTGCCTGGCTTTCCACCGGGTTCACCACTTTGCCAAGTGACCTGATTCCTGCGTGGGACAGTGCAGCCCCTCGGCCAGCACCGCGGTGCTGCTGGAGCTGGGCTGGCAGCCGAGGCGCTGCCGCTGAGGAGGGCACGTTAAATATTTACCATGCAGAAAAGAGGCAAGTTGCAGCAAACAAAGGGACCCTTTGGGAGAAGAGGCTTCTCTCACCAGGGCTGGGCTGGAGACTTGCTATTTATTGTTAGCATTTGTCTCTTTTATTCCATGCGAGCAGCTCAGAGCTCTCTAGAGAGTGCCTGGCATCGCTTTTTATTTTATTTAGTAGATGCTGGCTGGAAAATAGTGTTTTCCAGTCATTGTGTTCACATGGAAGTGAACAAGAATACGTAAGCGCAAATGGGGTTGCACAGTCCTTGTGCCAGGACATAAGGGACACACAGGAATTGTCCCTCCTCCTCCTGAGAGCCCAGAAAAGAGGTGATGGCATGAGTGCTGAGATCTCAGCAGTAGACCTCACTGACCTAGTGATGCATGTCCTGTGATCACAGCTCCCACCAAGCAGTGCTCCCCCGGGATTGGGCATCTGGGCACAGGAAGGCTCTGGGTATGGTTGCAAAGAGGAATTTGCATCTTCTGCACAAGTGAGATGTGGCCCTCAGGTCCCCAACCTGCCGCTGGTGAAGGTCACTGTTCATCCAGGTGTGGACTAAATGCAATCTCTGCAATCTACTGAATCAAGCACTGATCAGCACTTCTGCATCTCAGCGGGCTTGGCAGCAGGTCACAGTGGTGCTGGCCCTCACCCTTGCTGGTCTGTGGGCATCATGGTTGTCCCTTTCCTCCTGAGCCATGGTTACTGCGTGCACCAAGCGTGCCATCTTCAGGTTGCTCCTTGTGGGCCACCCAGTCCAGCTCTACAACCCTCAGAACTGCTCACAACGAAGTCCCACGCCACCGATTAGTGGTGTGTGAACATTTTCCAAGGTCTTAAGGCAATGCTGAAGTGGAGGCAGCAGAAGACCTTGACTTCTTCTGTGTTGAAGAAGTCAATGTAGACTAGGAATGGCTCCACCAGAAGAGATGATGACTTCAGCATTGAATAAGTCCATGAAGTCATTGAAGAAGTCATCTCTTCTGGTGGAGCCGTTCCCAGTCCATGACCCAGTGGAGACCTTGTGTTTTCCGAGCCAGAAAGCTTTTGTGCACTTCACAAATGGGAACGAAATGTTCCGACAGAGTCAGCAAGGTTTGACTGCTTCTGTGGAGGTAAATACTTGTCTGGAGAGGGCAAAGGTAAGTATTTCTGAGTTTGCTGAATTTTATGGTCTCATTCTGTTACCTGGAACTTGCGTGGTCCGTACTGTCCTGCTGGGATGTGTGGAGCAGATGTCAGGCAAGGGTTTTAACCCCTTTAGCAGTCCGCCTGAGGAGCAGGGAGCTGCGTTTTGGTGCGGCTCATTCCTCCCCGTGGTCCCAGGAAAGGCTTTGTGCCCCAGCTCTGCTCACCGTGGTACCTGCCACAGATGTCCATGGATGTACCGGTGCCTCCCCCCCAAGCACAGAGCATCTCGCTGCTCTGGTGACCCAGGCTTATGTCAGGGTGACGGATGGGGGGGGTCTCACGCAGCACGGCATGAAGCTGGACCTTCACTACTCCTCCTTGCGCAGGAGGGATGAGAGGCGGTGGAATGACTCAGGACACGACACAGCCAACGTTTCGGTGGGTGGGATCCAGCCTGGAGCTTCTGCCATGCCCCACAGCCCTCCCTCCTTGTGGGCACCTCAAAAGGTGACGTTAGCTGAGGAGCTGGGTTGAGCAAGACCATCTCCTGGCTTCGCTCCTCTCCTGGTGGGATGCTCTTGGCCTCGATGGGAGGATACACGCCCCTCTTGTTTGTCTTTCCGGCTATTGCAGTCCTGTTCCAGCTCTTTTTATAGCTCGGAAAGAAGTGCCTTGAGTTTCTGAGTGGTCTGGGAGGCCAAGCACACAGGGAGGAGTCGCAGCTAGAAATAGGGCTGCTCTCTGCTTATGCATTCCAGTTTTATTATTTTTTTAGCTGAGATGTCCAAGTTTGAAGAGTCCCACTGCTGCAAGTGCCGAGCTGGGAACCATGTCCTGCATTTTTTCCACTCGGACTGGGTCTTCTTTCTCCTTTGCCTTATTCCCAGTGCCCTCATACCAGCCGTTGAGCCCCTGTGAGATGGCTTTCCCATGGAATGAGGTCTCTCACCCCTGCCTGTATTTTCCATAACCCCCAGATTTTGTGCCACGGCATGGCTGGTTTGGCAGAAGAGCTCCCTGTGTGCTGGCAGTGTTGGACGAAGCTGCACAAATGAATAAGGTCTGGGGGGTGGATAAGCGCTCAGGTATTTGCTAAAGCTGCTGGGTGGTGAGCAAAGAGCTCAGACAAAACGTTCAGCGATTTCTGCCCACTGGGAGGGAAGCGAAGCTTCGTCTGCTGCACGGCCGCGGATAAATGGGAGCAAAAAGGAGAGGACAGTTTGTTTAACAAAACCTGTGGTTTTCAGCCCCTTAAAATTAGCTGGGATTTTGGCTGCGGTGCAAAGCCAGGGCAGGGGCGTGCGGGCAGAGCTGCCCTGCCACTGCCCGAGGGCTGGCACAGGCTCCCCAGGCATCCCAGCAGGTCTGATGCTCCCTCCCACAGGAGAGGGGTGTAACTAACTATATCACCTCTAGACTTCTCTATTAATCCTTTAATACTTGGATACCATCTTTGGGCATGCCAGGGCTGCAATCTCCCCCTCCAAGAGTTTTTATCACACGGGAACCGTTTGGGGTCCCTGCTCGCAGTTGTCTGCTGCCCTCCGCGGTCCCTTGTATGTGCAAGCATCGTTCAGGCAGCAGGGCTGCGTCGGCCAGGATGGGCTGACACAACACCGATGCCTGCTGGGAATGGGACTTACCTGGGAAAAATTCATCTGAGGTCAAATATGAACCAATTGTTTCTTCTACTCAGCCATTGCATGGAAATGGCAATTAGCCAGGCTGTGTCCGTTACATCGTTTATCATTTTAACCCTTTTTCCTCCCTTTCTGCCACATTCACTAGCTCCAGGAGAAATTACTCTCTAGTTATCCCGCTTCTCTTCCCATCAGCAGGAAAAAGGGATTTTGCACCCTGTGGAAATGCTACGAACTGCTGATTGCTATCAGAGGGGATAAAGTCTGCCAGCTCCTTTCTTCTGATGATAAGCAAATTTTGGGTGTCTGATCCCAGCACCTCCAAGGCACTGTTCCTTTCCAGCCTGCAAAGAGAAGCAGCGTCCTTACTGCTCGGTAATATAACCAGCATCCTGTGAGCAGCCTGCATGGCCATGGCAAGAGCTTATTCTTCTCATCCTAGGTATTTCCATCTTTTCCAGCCCTACAGGGTAAGAAAGACCGGTGCTCAGCTCCTTCCACGTGGCTGCCCCATGAAACAACTGCAGCACCGCAGCAGTGATGCCTGGGTGGTCCCGGCAGCCTGGGTGCTCCTGTACAGGAATGTCTGTTTCTCACCTGCAATTTTTCCTGGTCCTGGTGTTTAGTCGCAACATGCTTTTCTCCCAGGTAGCAGCAAATTCTCACCAGTTCTCACCATGCAGATTTCTGTTTCTCCGTGCCTCACTGGTGAGCACTTGGGTACAGCACAGGGGACTGGCCAGAGCTGTGTTCAGGGCTCTTTGGGTTGTTTCTGGTAATATCAGTCAGTAAATTTCTAGCACAATCTTCTTTATTTATCCAAAAATGTAAAAAAAAGTCTCGATTCCCCAAGTGCCGTAGGAACACAGAGGTTTTTCTCTGCAGAAGCGCTGGCTGCGGCTCCTGCGGTCCGCAGGCTGGTGCCTCGCTCAGCCATCCATCCGCCTTCACCCAGATGAGTTTGATCCCTGTGGCTTTTGTGTCCAAGAGGCTGGCTGTCACCCGCCAGCTTTTGCGGGAGCCCTTATCCCTGCATCGCACTGGTCTACACAGGAGCCCTTGTCCCCACTTCACACCAGCCAGCCCTGTCACCTTCCAGCAGAGCATATCCCTTGCAGGAGGGTGCCCTGGGGGCGGTGAGGACCACGGTCCCCTGTGCTGGGCTGGCCTGGCAGTGTCTGACAACTGCTGAATTGCTGAAAAAGAATGAAATTGGGTGTGTTTAGTAGGATGTTTGATTTTAAGTACTTGGAAAACTTCAGGACTTCGCTGCACCAGCCAGACCCCTTATTGCTGTCCCTGGGAGAGTGGGATTGAGTTGCTGCATGTGGCTCGTTTGCTGACATGAGTGCTGTGTCACAGATGGGGGTGACTGATGGTTTGGGAAGACGTGCCTGCTTGCACTTCAGTTCCAGCTCAGCTGTCGATACGTAGCCAGGAGCACACATTTTGTCTCTCAGAGCTGATACCTCATCGTTTTGGTGTCCTGTGTGCCCCTCTGCCAGCCATGCACGCCCAGCGCCAGGCGCATGCTCCGGATGCTGTGATTTGCTTTCAAGAGCAGAGGTTTCCCTCTCAGATTATACCCTCTGATTTCCTGAAACAGCTTGGAGATACTTCCCTTCCCTCTGCCCTATTTAACTCTGGCAGGGCCATCCTCGGGGTGCAGAGCCCTTCAGCTGCCCTGTCCTGCACCAGGCTGGGGCTGCGGTGCTGCCTGCAGCTGCAGCGTGCCCGCAGGGCAGCAGTGTGCGGGCAGGGCTGTGTCCAGGGCCCTCCTGCCCCCTGTAGCCATAGGGACAAGCACTGCATCCCCACTAACTCCATCCTACTGCGGAGGATGCATCATCCCGCTCGCGAGCCCGGAGGAGGCAGGGAGTGGGGTGGTGGGTGCAGCCCCCCTGATCCCCTGAGCCCGTGTCCCTGTGGGATCACACGTGGGTGAGCCGTGGGGCACCAGTGGCTCCCAGCACGGGGGCATCGCCTTCTGCCACCAGAGAGGCCCCGATGGAGCCGCCTCTCGCTGTCTGTGCCCAGTCCAAGTGCCTGTCATCCGTTTTCCCCGTCCTGCGGGGAGGCACAGGCCTGTTTTCCACACCCGGAGCTGGGTTTTACGCTCTGAGTTCCTCTCCAGCCGCAGTGCTGGGGCTGGCAGGAGCGGGACAGTGCAACCCTTTCTTCTTGGGCTGGGTAAGCCGAAGGGCGTGCTGGCACGCGCTCCAGCCAGCAGTGTTTGTTTTCGAACAAGGAAAATGAGTAAAAACTAATATTTAGATCTCGGGAAGGGTTTTCGCAGCCTTTTGTGCCTGCCATTGCCCTGTTGGTAAGCGTCAGACAGGCAGAAATAACACATGAAACACAGTTTCCTTTATACACTGGGGTTTTTTCCACCTCGGGCTCCACCCTGCGTCCCAGCGGAGATCCCTGCTCCAGCCCCGTCTGCTCCCCAGGCGCTTTCCACACCCAGGGAGCGGGCGGCGTGCCAGATGCTCGCAGCCTGGCAAAGTCACGGAGCTCCTTGCGGGGAGCATCACCTGCAGTGGGGAGCATCCGCAGACACAGGAGAGGTGTCAAACGCGGGAAGTGTCACCCGCTAGTACTTTTAAAAGAGCACGAGGAAAGCTTGAGCTCGCATACCAGAAAGGGACTGGTTTATTTTCCAGTTATACATCCATCAGAGAACATCCCTTGTTCCTCCTCTGTCCCATCCTGCTCCTCTGCACGGGGAACGGATACCCTGTCGCTGGGTGCTGAGCTCCGGTTACAGCCGGCAGCACGTGGTGGCCTGGCTACTGGGCTGCTGGGGACCAGGGCTTGGGGACTGTGCTGGTGGCTTAACAAATCTGGATGCTTGTTTCTAAAGTCCTGGGAGATGCCAGAGGGACGCACACAGAGCTCCATCCTGCTCCAGTGCTGACAGCCCTCTGTTGCCTTTAGGCTTAGGTCCTATGTATTTATTAAGTATCTGTAGGCTTAGGTCCTACCTACTTAGTAAACCAGTATTTATTAATTATAAAGGTCAAACCTTCCCAATGGCAGAGATTTGGGCGCCAGGAGTGAGCTCTGTCCTTGCTGGGGGAGAGGGGAGCAGGTTCAGCCACGGGGTATCATCCCGGCACTGGTCGTCCGCTGCGTGCGGGGGGATGCTAAGCGGTGAATTGAAAATGTCATTTTTGTCTGTCATTTGGACATGACTTCATTTGCTCCACTGTTTTCCCCCTGGACTGAAATGGGCGCCTTGATCCCGCTCGGTCTGGTGGGCGGGAGACGAGCCCGCTGCCCCTTTGCAAGACCAGAGGCTGCAAACCTGCAGCTCTTCAGAGCCCACAGCATGCCGGCACTTCTGGGAAGCGGCTCTGCAGGAGACTGGGAGGTGGACAGAGGTCTCGTTGGCCGGGTTAGGGGGGTGAGAGAGCTGGGAAGTGACCTGCAACACCAAAGAAAGCAGGAAAACCTCCGGAAGCACTGGGAGGAGGAGGTGGTGTTCCTGCGAGCCAGTGTCGCACGCTTTGCTCCGACCTCTCCATGCAACCGCGCGGCACTTAAATATGAATATACTCAGAGCTGAAAACTTTACCAGGGCTGTAAATATGCTGCCTGTTTGTTATAAATACTTTTGCCACTGCCCATTAGCTAGAGTCAGGCTCAGCGTCTGCAGCGCTCTGCGTCCCTCCAGCACTGCTTTGCAGACTGCAGGCAGGGTCTGGCAGGGGTCTGGCAGCGCCTGGCCCTGTAGGGTGGGGTGCAGCCGCAGGGAAAACATTTGCTGTGGCATTTCCCAACCTATTGCATCAGGTGGTTTCATTTCAGACTATTTTGTTCCTCGTTCGCTCTGCAGATGTGCCAAAGCTGTTAACATTTAGGGCTTGTTGTAGGTGCTGAGGTGTGTGTATGCGTTGCAAATCTGCTGGGAGCATCGGCTCAGCCCTCTTCGCCCTCGTCTTTTGGGTTTGTGTGGAAATAAAGCTCAGGAGAAGGTGTGAGAAGGTCCTGGGCGGTGGGTGTGCAGGTCTTGGCTGGTCATTGAGCTGGAGCATCACACGCGTGGCATTGCTACCAGGTCTGCGGGTCTGAATTCAAGGGACAAACAAAAGCAGATAATTAAAATGATTCCTCTGATGGGGCAATTTGAAGATCAGCTAAGGCGGAGGTTTGGAGATTACCGAAGGGAGGGGGCTCCGTGCGCTTTGGGAGAGGGAGGAAGGCACCTGCGGGCAGATGCTCAAGGTATTTTGGCATGGCTTCGTCTCCGGCCCCACGGGCACCAGCCGTGCTCCACGTGAAGCCTCCAGCTCCTCATACATGAAGCCTCCAGGGCAAAACTTAGGAGCTTCAAAAGGAAATTGATAGGAACCGTGTTTTATCGACCATCTGCTGAATCATTGACGGAACTGATCCAGATACGGAGGGGCTGCAAAGTGGAGATGCGCGGACAAAGTTGGGGGCCGCTGATGGGGGTAAAAGGCCCCATTGATGGGGATGGATGCTGGGGCCATTCATCCCCGAAGATGTCTGGGGCTTGCAAGGAAGTGGGTGACAGAGGAGCTCTGGGCGCTGGCAGCCCAGGGAGCAGTGAGGTGGTAAAAATGGGAGCAGGGAGCACAGCGCTGACAGTTCAGTAGCGTGGTTGTGATCTTTGCTAACTCTGTTTCCTTCTTCTGGGCGTTTTGTTTATCTTGATGGTGTCGGCGTTAGGCTTACAAGAAGGAAGTGACTGACTACAGTGGTACATTGTGTGTGCGTAAAGGAAGACCGAGCCTCGGCTGGAGTCGAGAAGGGTTTCCAGATAACCTGCACGTACGGATGGGGCCACAAGGGACACAGACGAGATCTGCGAGTGATGAGCAAGTGGTCATACACATATTAGCTGAGGTTAAGCGTGCAGGTTTACATCCCACTGCCATGATTCACTTACGTGGCTACTGAAGGCTGTCCTCTTGGATCGAGGGCTTCAGGTGGTGCCTTCCCCATCTGTCATAGGATCATGGACTCACAGGACGGTTTGGGTTGGAAGGGACCTTCAAGGATCGTCCAGTCCAACCCCCCTGCCATGGGCAGGGACACCTTCCACTAGACGAGGTTGCTCAAAGCCCCGTCCAAGCTGGCCTTGAACACTTGCAGGGATGGGGCATCCACAGCTTCTCTGGGCAACCTGTGCCAGCGTCTCACCACCCTCATGGTAAAACATTTCTTCCCTATGTCCAGCCTAACTCCAGCCTCCTTCAGTTTAAAACCGCTGCCCCTTGTCCTGTCACCGCAGGCCCTGGTCGAAGGTCTCCCTCCCTCTTCCCTATAAGCCCCTTTAAGTATTGAGCGGCCGCAGTCAGGTGTCCCCAGAGCCGCCTCTTCTCCAGGCTGCACAACGCCAACTCTCTCAGCCTTTCTCCATAGCAGAGGTGTCCCAGCCCTCGGAGCATTTTGGTGGCCTCCTCTGGACCCGCTCTAGCAGGTCCGTGTGTGTCTTGTGCTGGGGACCCCAGAGCTGGACGCAGTGCTCCGGGGGGGTCTGAGGAGAGCGGAGCAGAGGGGGAGCATCCCCTCCCTCGACCTGCTGGCCACGCTGCTGGTGATGCAGCCCAGGAGACATTTGGCTTTCTGGGCTGCAAGCCCACATTGATGGCTCATGTCCTGTTTTCCACCCACCAGTATCCCCCAGTCCTTCTCTGCAGGGCTGCTCTCCATCCATCCATCCATCCATCCATCCATCCATCCATCCATCCATCCCCCAGTCTGTGCTGGTACTGGGGACTGCCCTGGCCCAGCTGCAGGACCTTGCACTTGGCCTGCTTGAACTTCATGAGGTTCACTTGGACGCACTCCTCCAGCCTGTCCAGGTCCCTCTGGATGCCACCCCTTCCCTCCACCGTATCGACTGCGCCGCTCAGCTTGGTGTCATCCTTTCTATGGCTTCTGAGCCCTCCATAGCAGGTGGGGAATGGGAGTTTCTTCTGCTCCAGGTTTGGATGGGAGGATCTGCCTGGCTCCTTGCAACATCAGCAGGAGGGTGGAGCAGCAAGTGGGGAGGATGCTGCTTATCCTGTGTCTCTCTTTCCCTCTTGCATTTTTAATCCCGTTGGCTTTGCAGAGCTGCTCGCTGAGCTCCTGCTAACCTTGGACCGGCCCTGTCTGCAGGCGCTGCCTGGGCGATGTTACACGAGGCTCGTGCAGTTGCTGTAACACCAACAGCTATAGATTGAACAAGGAGCTAAAAATAACAATCAATCAATAACAGCAGCATGAACCCCGGCTTTTTTTTTTTTTTTAAAAGAAAATCTGTATATTGACAACACAACAAAGCAGCTTCCTGTAAAGGCAGGAGGGATAATGGAGCCGGGCTCCCTGCCCGCGCCCTGGCCTGGGGCTGGCAGTGGCGCCGGCTTCACCGGTGCCTGTCGGTCCCGTGGGGATTGCATGGTTCTGCACCCCGGGAGCTCTTCATTTATCTTCTGCTTGGGGTGACATGGAAGGGCGGCTCTCCTCGACTCCCCGTGCTGGTCCAGCCCGCGGTGAGGAGCTGGGGGAGCTCGGTACCCACTGAAATAACCCCCTCACCGGCAGCCCCGGGCTGCCCGCTCCTGCCCGCACTGCCTGCTGTGTGCCGGCGCAAGCCTTCGGTGCTGCCGCCAGCCCTGGACCCGTGCCCGCTTCAGACTGATCTGCTTTTTCCTCTCGCTTTCACATGCCCAGGAAACTGTGGCATTACAAGGATTTGAAAATGGCCTTGAGCTTTTTAAGCACTGCTCCGGAGCGGATATTTTGCCTAAATCAAGATTTGCAAAGGTATTTGGGCATTAGTCAGCCGGGGGGATTTCCAGAAGTACTGGAGCACCCAAACACCCTTTAAATCTGCCTCCTGTGCGAGTGCAGATTTGGTACTGAACAGCAGCTGGTTCACCAAGACGGTGACGATTTCAGGGATTTTTTTTCACATCACCAGTGTTAATGAGCGTAAGGGTTTTCTGAAGGTTGTTTGTTGCTGGATTCCTTCTGAAAATTGCGGTGGTGTGGAATGAGCCCAGAGGGGTTTGGCCGTATTGCGGTGTCTTGAGTCTGGAGAAACTCATCACACCTTCAGCTTCTGCTGATGCGGCTGCTCCGTCCCCGTATGCCAAATAACCTGTGGGGTGGTGCTGGCCACGGAGAGGGTGCCTGGGGCAGGTCTCGGCTCTGTTTCGGAAGAACGTGGAACAGCTCAGGGGATCAATCAGGAAAACTGTTCTGTGTTATGATGCTCTAACCTCCCAGCTCAGTGGAAAAAAAAGGCCATTGCCACAGATGGCGGTGGCGAGGTGGGTTTTTCCTCTGAATCACACTATTACAAATACACCCCAGTGCCCGGCATTCGTTCCCTCCTCCTAAAAAACAAAGTTCCTTGCACAGCCAGTGATGCTCACCCAGCTCCATGGACCAGAAACTAAACGCAGCCTAACGAGTGCTCGAAGACGCATCCCCCAAGCGAGTGCTCCACATCTGGAGAGATGCTGAAAAGAGCTGAAAACCTGCAAGATACAAAATAAATAGTATTCTAAGTGCTCAGTGGTTTTCCCAATGAACCTGCGATTCTGTTTTATGCCTAGAGCTCTGAAAACCTCGGGATCCTGGAGATCCCGTACTGGAATGGTGCTCCAGCAGCATCTTACGTGGGTAGCCCATGGGGCAGGACTAGTTTATCATGAGCTAAGAGAGCTGCTCTGGGGAGGTGAGTTTAAACTGCTGCTACACTGGAGCAGCTGGAAAAAAATGGCATTCCCTGAGGAAAATGAATGTAAGAGACCGTGAGTCCGAGGGGTGGTTTGAGAGTGCGGCTCCTGTTGGTTCCTTCCCTCGGGGAAGACTTGGGAAATACAGAGAGATCAAGAGGGAGCAACAGATATTATTAGTCATCAAGGAGGGAGGCGGCTGCAGGGGAAGAGGTTTTAAAAGGCTTCGGAGTATTTTTAGACCTGGTAAAATGAACAGTAGTGGGGGGAAAAAGAGGCAGGAGACCTTTGAGAGAGACATAAATGCTTCACAGAGCAGAGTGGCCTGGGCTTTCCGCTCCATCCCGCCCCGAGCGTCAGCTCAGGCAGAGATTCATTCAAATAGAAGTAGGGGATGTAAAACCAATACAAGAAAATGCCTTTTAGATCATAACCCGATGAACCTCGTCAAACTGGCTGTAATGACAAAAGGCCACATTTGCAGAGAAGTTTTAGTCCAAATTCCCTTCATTTTAGTGGGAGCCGGTTGCCAAAATGGAGTTTAAAAGCTGCTCGTGGAGCCTCCGGTGGGCACAGGGAAGATGCTGAACGTCTCTCCTCCTTCTTCATCCATCATGGTCCAGGCCGCGTGTACTGTCCCGGCAGGTCACAGGAGGATAACGGAGCTGCAGGAGGATGGAGGGTGTTTCCAGGGTGGTGTAAAGGGTCTTGGAGTGAAGCACCAGAGGAGATTAAATACAGCCGGCGGGGAGAGGAGGGGGCTGTCTGCCTCTCCGGGTCAGCCGGGAGGATGATGAAGGCACTCGGGGGACAGGGTGGAGCGAGGGGCTGCCTCCCCGCCTGGTTCTCCAGGGAAGCAGCCCTTGCTTTGCCTTCCCTATTCCCTGCTAGGAAAGGTCCCTTCCTACCCCCTGAGCTGGAGGCAGCACCTTTGATGCCCCGTGATTTTTCAGCAGTACCTTCAGCACATCCGCAGCATCCCCCCCATTGCCTTCATTCACAAGGTAACTCCCTCCATCCCAACTGGAGCGCATCCGCTCCGGAGAGGCTTGCTAGGGCTGGTCCTCTGCAAGCTCATCCCAAATTGCTGGGATGGGATGCAGCCCTGGAGAGGGTTGCTGGAGCCTGGGAGGAAGCGTGTGGGTTTGCACACCTGACAGGGATGCTCTGTATATCCCCCAGCTCCTGCCGCAGTGGCACAGAGATTTAGAGCAAGTTCACCTACTGCACAGCCTTCAGTGGATTTGTATGAGTGACTTAAGTGTAATATATATATATATTTGTATCTATAGCAGTTGAAGGAAACTGGAAGCAGAGCTGATGCTCCTGCAGCTGCAAAGAGCAGCAGGTCAGCGCCTCGGTGTCTTTACAGGAGCCCCTGGGAATAACCCGGGAGCGCTGTGCAGGGCAGGAGCAGCTCTCGTGTGCCAGCACCGGTGTTTCTCCACGGCGATGTGGTGAACCACAGCAGGGAACTCCCCCGGGCTCGGTAAAGCAAGAAGGAAAGTCCTTTCACCCCGATGCATCCCTGCAGCGGTGGGGTCTGTCCCCATGGGTCACACTGGCCCCTCATGAGCCCCAGCGTGATCGCACGTGCTGCCGTCCCCGCTCGGTGCTTCCAGCTTGGGGAGCAGAGCTTTGATTGCCACTGGGAATTTGGGTTTCCCTTTGCTCCAGGGACCCTCCTGAAATTGCCTTTAATTTTCAGGTTTTCTTCTAGAGCTGCTTTGGCTCTTATTTTTGCCCTCTAGCTGAAGACCCCCCCCTTGCTGTGAAGCCAGGTGGAATTGGAGCTCTCTCACTTTTCCTCAAGTGCTTCCTGGTGGCCTCCAAAGTCTGGGCTTTGCCAGCTGGAGCGGCTCAGCCATGAGGAACCACGCAGCAGCTGTGGCCGTGCCGCAGCAGCCGGACGCTTGCACGTCCCAGCTCTGCAGCATCCCTAGGAGACCATCGATAATGGCAATAACCATCTTCTCTCTGAACTGGCTTTAGCACCAGCTGGGGTGAGCTTGCGTGAAAGCTTGGTTTTGAAAATAAGGTTAATGATGACGAGCTGACTTAATCTGTGGGATTAAGGAGGGACGTTGGGAGTACAAAGCCTGTACGCGGGAGGTGGGCAGCTTAGCATGGCTGCACACGAGTTTCGATGGTATTACAGGGTGTCGCCAGAAAATATGGCTAAGGGATGGATCCTGCATATTATTTTACAAGCTATATATTTCCCATGCAGGTGGCATCATAGGAAAAGTCACATCCATCCTATGCGTGTGGTAGGGGGGATTGGGTTTTGCTCCAGAGGAGGCTCTTTGGTTTTGGCTGTGCCTTGCAGGGTGTGCTCTTTGCATACCTGCCTTAAGGTCTCTTCATGCAAATGAGGCATTAAAACCCAGTGGCCAAGTGCTAATTGCAGGGCTGTGGCCTCTGGAGGCTGTGGCTTCTTGGTGCCTCTGGAGACAATGCTCTGGGAAGCGTGGACCGCATCTGCAGGACATCCCGGGACAGCGAGGCAGCAGCGGTTGCGGCACTGTGTTCAGAGCAATGCTAAACCCAGCTAAGGGTGAATTAATTAATTCCAGGATCCCATTAAGCCAGGGGGAACACCAGGCTGGGGGCCGGGCTGCGCAGCGAGGACCCAAGCTCCTTCTTTCCATGCCGAGAGCACCGCTGGGAATCACTGGCCAAGGGGCTTCGCCGTGGGGAGGGCACAAACCCCGTTGCCCCTTCCCAGCCACGGTGCTCAGTTCTGGGTTTGTCCCCTCTGCTCTCGGGGCCTGGGCACCCTGTCCCAGGGACACCGGGGTTGGTGCCGTGCCTCCTGTGGCTGGTGCGGCAGAGACCGTTCCTGCCACTCACACGTGCTGTCATGCCTGTCGTGATGGGAGCTGTCGAGCCCTGTCATGCCTGGCATGATACGGGCAGATATCCACGATAGGGACAGGTATCCGTGACAGGCAGGTATTCATGATGGGGCAGGTACCTGTGATAGGGGCAGGGCAGGTATCCACGATAGGGGCAGGTACCCATGATGGGGCAGGTACTCGTGACAGGGGCAGGCATCCGTGATAGGAGCAGGTACCTGTGATAGGAGCAGGTACCCACAGCCGGAGCGCTGCCTCGTGCTCACCCCCAGGCTCAGAGCGGGGACCAGACTCTGCTCCTGGAGGAATTTGGCTGCCGCTTGAAACCATCTGATCCAGGGAAACACATCTGGTCCAGCAAAAAAATGACGAGCCGTGTACCTGCGGTGCTGCCGAGCGGCGCATCCGTGTGTCCGTCCGTCCAGGAATCGCAGCAGAGGCTTTGACAGCCAGCTGAGGAAAACACGACTTGGGTCTTGGCCCTAAAAGCTGCGCCCCCCCCAGGCTGGGATTAACTGGGTGGGGTGGGTGGGTGTGGAGCTGGGTGCTGGCAGGGCGCGGGGGTGGCAGCGCTCTATCCCCGCAGGGATGTGGGATCCCATTATCTTATTAAGAGCGGCCAAGTCACCATCCTGGAGTAAGTGGCTGAGCTGCGGCTAGACTATAGTAATCCTGGGGGATTAGCGTGTTCGGCCAGGGCCAGCACCACAGGAGCATTTTTTTCTTAGGGCTGTGAAGCTTCTCCTCCTCCTTCAGCCGAGGGGCAGCGGCGATGCTTTTCCTCCTCCCTGCTTTAGGGTTGCTTTTAGGGGATTCGCAGAACAACAGAATTGTTTGGGTTTCTTTCGCGCCTCCCGTCGGAAGATGCTCAAGTGCTTCTTGAGCACTGGTAGGAGCCGGGAAAAAACCTAAATACTCCTGCCCGGGTGTTCGCTCGTCCCACGGCAGGGCGGCAATCCCTGCTCCGACTGCAAGCAACGCGGGCGGTCAGCGTGCCGAGAACGGTGGACTGGGGGCAGGGGACCCGTTTACCATGCCAGTTTAATCGCTTTTGTTGTTGGAACCGTGATGGCGACAGCCAAGTGGGCTCCTGTGCAAGAGAAACCCCGTGCCGGTCACCGGCCAGACCCTTGGGTGTAGCTTCTCCTGCAGGCCCAGCGATGGGGCAGGGGGGCAGGAGATGGGGCAGGGGGGCAGGGGAAGGAGCAGAGGGGTGCTGGTGGGACGGGATGGGGCAGGGGATGGAG
>WAAD01005584.1:109832-133245 GCA_013389945.1 Fregata magnificens
CGAGCCCCCGTGTCCCCGCGTGCCCGTGTCCCCGCGTGCCCGTGTCCCCACGCGCGGTGCAGCCGTCCCGGCCCCTTCGGCCCGTGGGGGCAGCCCCTCACCCGGGCATTAGGGATGGAAACAAGTTTGGGGTGAAAAGTGGGGGTTTAGGGTCCGTTCCTGCCGGGAGGCACGTTCATCCCCTGCGCTGCTCACCTGGGAAGAGGGATTTTGCTTTTCGCGGTGCTCCGGCAGAGCCGGGTTAGGGACGGGGAAGGTCCCTCGGGTGCAGCGTGGAGCCCGTACGGTCCTGGCTGTTCTCGGCTCCGTTGCAGGATCCAGACATCCTGGAGGGATAACGGGCGATGGACGCCCCGTCCTGCTCACGGGAGCTGCCGCTCGGTGGGAGGCGTTGCGTGGACGGATTTCCACCGAAGCTATGTTGGCACAGCCGGGCTCCGCATCCCCAGGGCATCCCAGCTCCGCAGAATCTGGGAGCATCCCGCTGGGGCGATACGCACCCCGGGTGTTCCCACCGGGGTAAAACTTCCTAAGGAAGGTCGGTCCTGGGATGGCAGCCGATCGCCAAAATGCACATCTGGAGATGAGCTCCTGGTGTCTGCTCCCCACGTCCTCCAGCCTTGCTCCTTTATTTCCTCCCGTTCCAAAAAATGCCCAAATAATTTGCATTTGCTGGGAAGAAGATGACTCCGGTTGGGACCATTGGGAATGTTTCAGGAATATTTGAAGGCGGTGGAGGACCCTCCTGAACCACCAACCCTGGAAAACACAGCCATCCTCCCTCCCCAGATAGAATCACCGCTGCTGGAAGACATTATCTTCGCATAAAATCCCCACTTAAAATTAAAAGCCTGGCTAATGGGGCAGCTCGTGGGAAGGGCTCCAGCTGCGGCCGAGCCGGCTCGGCAACATGGGGCACGAGTGGTGGAGCACCCCTATCAGTAATTAAGCGAGAAGTGTAAGGAGTGTTTTCTGTGGGGAGCAGCCGCGGAGGGGTGCAGGGGTCCTGGGGAGCCTCCTGCTTTTCTGCACCTCCTCAGATCCAGCCACTCGTGCTGGGGTCTGGTCCCAGGGTCTCCGGTTGCAGCGGGTTGGAAGAGCCTGGCAGCAGGAGCTGGGGCCTGTGCTGAAGGTGACCAAAGCACAGCCCAAGCTCTTCTGCAACCTCGGCTGACTTCGCTTTTGACTGTTATTTCAGCTGGAGGCTTCAAAGGGATCCGAGTTTTACGGCGTCAACTCCCCCGACAGTCGTTGGTGAGGTTTGGCTTCTTCCATAGCCTCACTTTTTGCCAGCTGTTCTCCCCAAAATCAGTTTTCTCGCTGTCCTGTTGTTTTTCCAAAGGTTTATCTGTATATTGGAAAAGTCCATATTCCTTAAACTGGATTTAAAAAACACACGTCCAAGTAATTAAACGGCCTAAATTGTTTATGACACTGGAGAAATCCAGTGGCCCAACTCTTTGGGTGCTGGTCCCCTGATGGTGAGCAGTGATGTGTTCAACGTAGGAAGCTCTCCTCTCTGGCGTCGGTGGAACCAAACCCTTCCAGCTGCTGGTGACCAGCCCGGCTCTCCTGGCATTGGATGTCTCACTCGAGTCCTTGGGACCCACCTTGGGTGGTTGTCTTCATTCTTGCCCTTTGCTTGCCTCGAAGGTGGAGGAGCGATCGGATTGCGCTGTCTCGTCCTGCCCCAGCTCCCGTGATGGTGTGAACTCATTATTTTCGCTGGAGGCTCTGGAAAAGCCGGGAGGAGCAGTGGGTTAAGTCCTTGCACAGGCAGCTTCTGGGCACATCACTCTGTGGATCCCATCCTCTGCTCTGATGCCACCTTGCTGCCCTTGGGAGGAGCTGGGAGCTAGTGGGGTGGTCTGTTCAGGTACACTCAAAATGTGTATCCTTCAACTTATTTTCATTTTTCTACCATGATAACAGTACTACTGCTCACGAGGCAAAGGCCTTGGTGGCAGTCGGGTGGCAGCTGCCATCCTCCCGTGTCTCCTCGTGGTGTGGAGACCTCTGACCACCACATCACCCCTCCCTGGCCCGGCCCAAGCGCTTTCTCCGCTGGAAGCACCGCGTGGGCTGGAAGAGCTGCTCCATAATGCTCACATCGGGCTTCACCGTGCTCCGGAGAGCGCTGACAGTGGGTAGACCAAACGTGACGTTGATCTGAAGTCATCATCCTCCCAACCTCGGGAGGGCAGACCCAGAGACAGTGATGCTACAGGGTGTAGTGGCCAGGGCAGGTCTCTGCCAATAAGAGCCTCGTGGCCATGCCGTTGGCTTCCAGTGTGGCTCACAGAGCCCGTGACCATCTCCCTGGTGACTCCAGTTTGGAGTGTCCCCTGTGCCATGGGGCGGCGGGGGGGGCGGCAGGGCAGGGTGTGGGCAAGGTGTCCCCCAAATACCCCCTGAGGCTCCCATGCAGGTGTTCCTTGGGATTCAGGGCTGTCTCAGGTACACCTTGGTCCTCCTGCTGGCATCTGAGCTGGTGGCTTCAGCATCTCCTAGAGAGGTACGTCTTGAGCCACCGCAGCTGGGAGCAAACCCCAGTGGATGCAACGAGGTTTCGGGGTCTCTAACGCTGGAGGCCAGCATTGCTTTGGGGAAAATGTGGTTGTTTTTATGGCCCAAGCAAAGGGAAATCTGAGACGTGTCATTTTGGGGATTATTTCTCATCTGGTGGGAGCAGGAGGCGAGAAGAGCAGCAGCACCTTCAGGGAGATGCTCACACAGCCCTGGTCAAGGCGCTTCATCCCTGGAGTGGCTCCGGCACATAGCCGGGCGGGAGAGGAGCACTTTCGTTCCAAACTCATGGATCCAGCAGTGGATGCAGCCAAATCGCCTAGATTATAGTATGGGAAGGTATTTTTTAATGTCTCCTCTCCCTCCCCGTTGAGAGGGAGCGTTTAGGACTGAGCGGGAAGACTACAAGTTACCCCATTTGGGCTGAGCATCCTCTTACCCGATACGTAGAAATATATCCATGCGCACACGAGGCACGCAGCACCTGGCCCCGCGCGGCCGGCCAGTCCTGCCAGCGCTGCCTTTCTGCCTTCCTTCCCCTCCGACTGCCAGCGGGCACAAAGCCGGGTTTGTTCCCCGCTCCTGCTGCTGCTGTTGAAGGCCACGGGTGCCCGGCAGCCCCGCAGAGGGAGACCACGGCCACCCCGGCTCTCTGCAGGAGCTCTCACTGGTCCCCAGCGGGGTGCTGAGCACCCCCAGCATTATCCAGCCGGCTTTGCTTCGGGATTTTACCGGAGAAAAACATTTCCTGAGCCCCGGCGGGGCTGTAATTTGCTTTCAGCTGCTGTTGGCGAGCAACGTTTAAAGAGAGATGTGTGCCCTCCAAAGAGCTTGCCTGCACCCCTGTGTCCTGCACACCTGCGGGGCCAGGGTGAAGCTTTGCTAGGCTGGGATTTGCATTTTAATTGAGCTCATGGAGGTTTTTTTTTCCCCAGGCTTGTCGCGGTCAGGTCTCCATCCTCACTCGCTTCCCCCAGTACCCCTGCGTCTGCAGGGCTTGGTTGCGAGCAGTTTTCCAGAGGTATGCTCCATCCCAGCTCTCCATTTATAGAAAGGAATTAAGGAGAAATGAGGGAGCATTACTAAGAGGATTGATTTGCCCTGCGACTTACTCAGTTTCTCCAAATAATTTGCAGTAGCTCTGGATTCTTTAATCAACACTCATTTCCTTTTGGAAATGAAAGGAGGAGCGAGAAGGTGCCTTGCAGCTCCTGAGCAGAGCTCGGCTCTTTGCTGAACAGGCAATTTGCAATTCAGAGGAAGCTGAGAGTGTAATTTGGGGAGATCTGGAAGGGGGATGAGGGTGTGCATATGTGCATGTGAAAGAGAGAAGTGTTTCTCAGTGCTCAGAAAGCCTCTGTCACTCTGTCCCAGGTCCCTCTGTGCAGTTTTGGGCTCCTCTGTCCCTGTCTGGAGCCTGCATTTGCACGCCCGGAGAGGTGTTTTAGTTGATGTGAGCCACAGTCGGGGGGGTCACCCCAGTGTGGAGCTGTTAGCGGCTCCGCTCTGGCGTGGCATCTCCTTGTGCTCAGGAGGGGGGGTCATGGGGGTCCCATGGGATGTGGTCCAGCTCGCCCCAAGGACTGGCAGCGCTCGTTGACAGCGGGATTCCCGGAGTCCTGCAGGAACGTGCTGAATTCCCCTGGGGCAGGGCTGTGGTGGTGTATCAAGCCAGGGCAAAAGACCTTGCGTGGGTTTCTGGGGACCCCCTGGGTGCTGTGGAGGGAGGAGAAGCGACTCGGGCAGGTCCCACTGACTGGGGCAGAGATATGGTTGGATAGTCCCTGGTCTGTAGTACCTGACTCTGCTCCTCCGCTAAATGGCCTGAGCCTTTCCATGCTCGTGGCGGTGGGGTTTCCTTGCCCTGCTCAAGAGGCGCTTGAAACACTAACAGTGCTTGCAGCATCAACGGTGCCTGCAGCGTTACCAGTGCTTGCAGCATCAACAGTGCCTGCAGCGTTACCAGTGCTTGCAGCAGTAACGGTGCTGCTCACCCAGCCTCGGCAGAGCTCCCATGGCCCAGTCCTGCCCTGGGTGCCGCTCCACCGAGGTCTGCCCCACACCCCAGCCCCGTGGCCCTGCCGGGGGGAGGCTGGCATGGCAGTGTCACCCCCTTGCAGCTCTCGTTGTGCAAACGGGGCCCCGTCAGCCTCTCCTCTCGCTTCCCTCCCAGCCCCACTGCCTTGGCAGCATTGCACAAGAGGAAGCATTGGGGTTTCCTTTCCCGGCAGCACGGAGGGGTGTGGGGCTGGAGGAGGGGTCCGGCGGCCCCATGCTCGCCGTAGTCCCCTGCCCTGCTCCCAGTGCTGGGGGGGTACAGCAGCAGGAGAGGAGCCCTTTGGGCACCCACGTGGGTACGGGGACCAGGGGCTGACATCCCTCCGTTGGCAAGAAACTGGAGCCAGGCCAGTGGTGCTGCCAAGGACACGCTCGTGGCCTGGCAGGTTAGAAACCACCCTTGCGGTGTAGAAGCTCGTAATGGTGCCGGCTGGTGTTGGGAAGCAGCGGCTGTGGGTCGGGGTGAAAGACCCTCTCCGTGGCAAAAAGGCCTGAGCTTTCTTTCAAGGCAGCCCCAAATTTCCCTCCTTCTTGACCCAGTTTTGCAGCCAAAACTCGTGGACAGGAGCGTACACCGCTGTCGCGTTCCCTGACCCCGCTCGTCCCTTGGAGGTGACACCTGCAGCCTTGGTCCCTCGCCGCTGCCCTGCGCTCCTCCGGTTTGCTTGCGTGGGCGCTGCTGGAGCCACTGGCCGGTGGAGCAGTGGTTTGGGCGTCTCCCGAGTCCCGGTGCCTGCTGCAAGTGGCTCGCCTCCTCCTCCCAGGGGACACATCCACAGGGACAGAAACATGGGATCCAACTTTTCCTCAGAAAACCTTTCCGCTGTCACACAGACCTCGTGTGTGCTTCAAACGGAGCGGGGGGCTTGGGGGTGGAGGATCCTGGAGGCCACCGCCAGGAGCCAGGGGCTGCCAGCCCAGACCCCCGTCACCCCCCCACCGTGTCTCCCCACGCTGGAGGGTCACTGGGAGCCTCTTCGGTTGGAAAAATGTGTCCTTGCTTTACCAGGAAAAGCCAACAGGAAAGAGCAGTTAAACTTTCCCGGGGATGCGGCAGCCCCTGGCACTGCTTCCCTCCGGAGACCACCCCCGTCCGGTCTTTCAAGGACCGCCTGTCCTGGTGCTCCTCACCGTGCCGGGTGGCCCATCACAACCGTCCTGCCTGCCTGTGCCATCGTGGCTGCAGGCTGGGATTTCGGATGAGCACCTGGAGCCAGATCCATGGTGTGTGTCACCGATGGCTGTTGGGACGTGGGCATCATGCTCCGGGCTTCCGCTGCTGGCAGAGAGGCACCTTCCTGAGGATTTCATTGGGAATTTTTTAACGCTGAATTTTATTTTATGTTTTCACAAATGGCAAGGGGCTGCAGCCGCAGCGCCAGGCAGAGCTGCAGAGGTGGCTCCCACCCTTGGTCCTCCTGCGTTGGGAACCTGCTCGCCTCCATCCAGCCCCTCAGGGAGGGACACCCCTTGGGGTCAGGGTTCTCCACTGCCAGTGTTTCTTTCAGCTCTGCGTAAAGCCGGGCTAAGATGCAGGTTCTGGTCTGTGTCCAGCCCGCTGCTGGACTGGGATGCTTGTGCCTTGCAGCTGGTGATCCGGGTCCCCTGCCACCCCAAAATGAGCCTCCTGCATCTTACTGATGACCTCCATGGTCACCTCCATGGTCCTTACTGGTCACCTCCATGATCTCTGTGGTCACCAGTAAGCAGGGACCTGGTGGTGAGCGCAGTGAGCAGCTCGGCGTGGCTGGAGACCCGCCGCGATCCCTGGCAGAGCCAGCGCCATAGGGATGGGGCTGCAAACACCACGGGGCTGCGTGGACCGGCCCTGCCCAGAGCAGCCAGAGTGAGCAGCAGCATCGCCACGGCAGAACTGGTTCATACTGGGAGATCAGGACCCAGACCCCATGTTTCAGCTAAAGGGGTGCTCGGCCCTGGGATGGGGGGGTGCAGTTGGCAGCTGTGGGTGAGAGCAGAAGCTGTCTCAGCCCTTCAGCACGTTGGCTCCACTCCAGCTGGCAAATGCTTTGGTGGCAGAGGGACTTTGTGGGGAGGTGGGTCGGGCTCAACGCTGGGGGGGTTGGGTGGTGCCCAGCCGTACGTGGGGTGCCCATGGCCGGTGCCTGTGGGCCCCACCAGCCCCACTCAGCACAGAGTCATCGGGGTCAGTCATGACGAAGCCATAGTGGGGCCGCCTTGGAGAGGGTGGGCAAGCAGGGGTGCAAGAAGGATTGCAGTGAGGAAGGTGCTGGGATTAATCTTGCTGCTTTAATTTATTTATATCAGTAGTTAGCTACTTCTGGCAGTGCTGAGCCAGCTGGTTTCTTCCCTCGGCAGCGGGATCCTCACGGAGCAGGTGCCAGGCAAGCGCTCGGCGCCGCCGCTGCAAGTGACACGGGAGCCTGGGGAGAGGGCAGCCCCGCGCCGGCATCACCACACTCCCACGTAGGATCAGCCGCAGCATCCCCCCGCTGCCGGCACAGCTCCCCGAGGGGCAGAAATGGGCTAGGGTTAAAAATCCTGCCCAGCAAATGCTTCCAGCGGCTGCTCCTGCCTCTCCGGAGGCTAAATGGAGCGCTGGCTCTGCCCAGGCTCCTCAGCGTGGGCTTCCCGAGGTCCCCAACATCTGCATTGCAAGTCTTGCCTTTCCTGGCAGAGAGGAAAAGGGCAGCTTGTGGGCAGGGCTGTGCTGGGGAGAGGCTGCCTGCAGCGCTGCCTGCCCGACAGGAGGGTTGTGCTGGCTCCCAGCAGGATCGGAGCGGCCAGGGAGCGCCCGGCGGTGGGGACCAGTTGGGCCATGTCTGGATGCGCCTGTGGCCGAGCTGAGATGTGCCGATCGGCGGAGGGGTGGCGTGGGGAGGTGGCAGCAGGTGCCAGCCAGGGCAGCTGCCTGCACCGTGGGCAGCAGGTCCACCTCCTGCCCCTCTAATCCCGCAGCTGGGGCTGTGTCCGGCTGCGGGGTGGGTGGGCTGCGGCAGAACACCAGCAATTGCAGAGCCGCTCTGCTTTGGTGCCAGTTAAGCTGGGACCCGTCCTTTGCTGCCAGACAGCGCGGGCAGCCCGGGTCCCACTCTGCTCTGCAGCACACAGTGGTCTCGCCGTCCTGCTGCCGGATTCCTTGTGCCCCCTGAAATGCCCTCTCTGGTCAGCTCTCCCCAGAAGCAGAGCAGGAGCCGCCGGCTGCTGCCAGTGATCCAAGGGCAGGGGAGGGATTTACCTTCCCCCTGCCCGTCCCACCGCCCCGAGGGCAGGAGAGGGTCCTTTGTGGTCACTGCTTTAATTGCATCGTTATTATGCTGAGTAAATGAGTCCTGGCAGCAGCTGAACCTGGCGGATGCCAACCACATCCCAGAAAGGCATCCGGCAACGGGCAGCATCCAGCTGGCACGAGCAGGGGCCGGGGACCTGGATGGGACCCAGCCACCGACAGGTGCCGGCAGAGCTGGGGGGTCTCAGCGGGTGAGGGGGGAGCAGGGGGGGAGCCCGAGCCCTTCCCATCTCACCCCCCCCTTCCACCGCTTCTCTTTTGCAGACTGTCAGCATCAATAAGGCTATTAATGCGCAGGAAGTGGCTGTCAAGGAGAAACACGCCAGAAATATCCTTCCCAAAGTTGGCCGCAGGACAAGCGAGTGTGGGAGCGGGGCCGGGGCTGCCCGGAAAAGGGGCAGCGGCGAGGTGGCGTGGGGAGAGGTGCTGGCCCAGCTGGGCCAGCGCAACAAGCCGGCTGCTGGGGTGCTGGGGGTGGCTGGATGGGACCCTGGAGGGCTCTCACTGATGGTTGGGGTTTTTCCGGCATGGCACGGGGTCCCTGCTCCTGCTGCTGCAGCCTTTGCTTGTTCCCAGCCTTGTGCTCCCAGCGCTGCCATCCCATGGGAAGGCAGGAGGGGCAGATGCCTGCAGCAGGTTGTCTACCCTGGAGCGAGGGTGCTTAATCCCCAAAGGTGCTTGTGAGCATGCTGCCACTAAAAGTGGATCCCCAGAATCCCGGCAGGGCAGCTGGGAAGGCTCGGCAGAGGCACGGCCCCAGCCCCAAGCGTGCCATGGTGCTCCCGGAGCAGTGGTGTGGGGCTGGAGGAGAGGGGGTGGCGTGTGCCACCCTTGGGGACAGCGTGTGCCCAGGCTTGGCAGCTTATCGGCTCCCCGCGGTGGCCCGGCTCCCCTCGGCTCTGCGGGTACCAGCCAGCTTCCGGGTGGCCGCTGTCCGTCACTGCAGAGGGGGAGAGGAGTGTTTCCTTGATGGGCCGCCACCATGCATCCTGGGCACGCACCACGAGAAGGGGGCGCAGACCTTCTGGTCGGTGGTGAACCGGCTGCCGCTGTCGGGCAACGCGGTGCTCTGCTGGAAGTTCTGCCACGTCTTCCACAAACTCCTCCGGGACGGCCACTCGAACGTGAGTGCCGCGAGCTCGGCTCGGCAGCCGGGGCCAAACCCTTTCTCCCACGGGGCTGCATGGGGCAGTGGGAGATGCTGGCGGGTCAGTGCCCTCCTGGGGGTCAGTCCTGGGTGGGGACCGGCATGGGGACCCCTCCCCGCTCGCTTTTCCAGAGCCTTCCCGGCGCCGCTCTGCCCACACCTGCACTACAACCCCCAGTGCCGACTGCGGCGCCGGTGCCAGAGGAAACCGCTCAGCATGGGGCATCGGCATTGATGCAGGAGCCATCAGCAAAGATCCTCCTGCCCCACGTGCAGCTGGGGAAAATGAGGCACCCTGGGGCCGGGGGTCATGAGACTGCCGGCAGGCTGCAGGGTTGCGAGCACATCCGGACCTCCCATTCCTTACCACAATTGCCGGCTCCAAGTACGGCACGCCTTGCCCCGGTGCTTTGCCTGCTGCCCATGCTGCCTGTTTATTATCATCGTTGTTCTTCCAGGTCCTGAAAGACTCCATGAGATACAAGAACGAGCTGAGCGACATGAGCAGGATGTGGGTAAGAGGCTGACCCCGCCAGCCGCTGTGGTGGGGACACCCTGGGGGTCCCTCGGCAGCACCCGGCGCCCCAGCCGTGCTGCGGGGTGGTGTTGGCTTGGACGGCGGTCTCTCCCAGGAGGAGCCAGGCTCCGAGGGCTGAGCAGGTGCTCGGCCGTGGCTGAGCCATGGTGGCTGTGACCTCCCCGGGCTTGGTTTGCCAGTTGTGTTCAGTCTCCTCTTCCACCAAAATCAAATGCCGCCTTCCTATTTTATGGCAAAACCCAGTAAAACTCGGCTCTGGCAGTCAAAAGCAGCATTGAAATCTGCAGAGAAGGTGATGAGAAGGTCCTGACCAAATCGCTTCGGCACATTTGCTGCAAGCCAGCCTGCAGCCGGGGTGTCAGTGAGGAGGGTTTTGGCTGTGTTTTTGGGGGAGATAAGGGAGGGGTCACTCATACTGCAAGGGGAGAAGGCTTTTTCACAGCCTGCCCCAGGTCTCAACAGCATTTTGGTGTCCCCAGGGCCACCTGAGCGAGGGCTACGGGCAGCTCTGCAGCATCTACCTCAAACTGCTGAGAACCAAGATGGAGTTTCACACCAAGGTGAGCATTGTCCCGTCCCCACGGCCGCAGCAAGGGGTGGGTGATGGGGCGCTGGGACGAAAGCGGTGGCAACATTGTGGGGCAGGACAGGGGCTGGCAGAGCCGTCCTGGTGCTGTCACCCCCACGGGTTCTCTCCTCTGTCACGGCCGTCCTGCTGCCTCCATGAAACCTGTCTCAGGCTGCCAGGGTCCATCGTTAGCCTGGACCAAAAGTGGCCCAAGGACCAACGCCTCAGAGATGAACGGTTTTGTGGTGGATCAGGGCTCCTTGGAGGCACCTGGGCTTGGCTGGAAATTGGGGGGCTACAAGAAGCAGTAAGAGGCCCCCAGCTTTGGGGTGAACGTCCCCTCCCAGTTATCCTGGATGGGCAGAGGTGGAAGAGGCCATGGGGTTCTGGAGTGGGGAGGGCTTGTGGGGGCCATGCCATGCCATGCCATGCCATGCCATGCCATGCCGTGCTGTAGGAGGAGCTCCTGCCTGTCCCCAGCGCTGCCCTGGCAAGATCCACAAGGGCTGAAGCAAGCCTGGGCAGCAGGGAGAGGCAGGAGGCAGCGCCCGCAGGGCGGGGGCCAGCGCTGAGGTGTAAATCCCCTGGAAAACCCTGCGGTGGAGTCTGGCTTTTCTGTGGCACCACGAATGCGGGGAGGGATGCCAGGGCTTTGGGCTGGGGGGATGTCCCTGTTGGTGCATGGAGGAGGATAAGCAGCAGCGCCTGCTCTGACCAGCGTGCGAGCATGGAGGATTATTTGCCACGGTCAGCAAAGGAGAAATGAAATAGATGCGTATAGAAACCTTCCTTTGATGGGGACTGAAGTTTGGATGTAAGGCGCTCTAGTGCTTGCTGAAATAAGGTGTTTGTATGGGCAGGAAAAGTGGAGTGGAAGCAACAAGTCAGCCTGGAAATTTAAGAATGACAGAGAAATAATGATTAACTAAGCGCTAAGCACTGCTGAGCATGCACAGCCTGAGTTCTCAGCAGAACTTTCAACAGTCACAGATTTGAGGCTTCTTTATGAACACCCAGTTCATCGCAGACCATAAATTTCACCTTAGATTTATCAGGAGATCGGGACGAGGTAGCAGAGAACAAACCCTTCGGCCCCCAGCTGCCTTGGTGCTCCTAGGGCTTCTGCCCTCCCTCACCTGCCCTGCTTGATAAACGTCACTGTGCATGGGGTGCTGCGGGTTTGGTCCTGGCTGGTGTCCCATCCTGTTCCAGCTAGGGCTGTCCCCAGCTTGAAATAATCAGTGCTGGTCACCAAAATCCATTTTTTCTCTCTCCTCTTTGGGCTCTTGGGCCGTGGGTGCTCATGAGCATGGGAGCATCCCAGGGGAATCCCAGGGGACCATCCCAGATTGGGTTTCTCCCCATCATCAGGAGCTTGTTTCCAGCCTCCAGCGCAGTGCTGCCCTGCAGGTACCTTCTTTGGGCTGGCCTTTGGAGAGGATGTGTTCAGAGTTGGCCGGCTCTGGGTCCGCTCCATGCTGTGCCAGCTGCCAGGGCTATGGGGAGCACGTTTATAGAAAGGGAGAAGTGCCCTGTCACGCCTTGGGAAGCCATGCTTACATTGGTGGAGCGTATTATTTAAGCAGATGCTTTTGAATAGAATAGAATAGAATAGAATAGAATAGAATAGAATAGAATAGGTTGTGGCATTAAAATAATAGTGTGGTGCCAAGAGGAGAATGGGAAGTCATGGTGGGCTTGGAAGCCCTGCGTGGCTTCGAGCGCCCTCATCCTCACGGTAACCGGCTGCGGCAGGTTTGGTACCCATGGAGTTTCCTTCCTTTCCGAGCTCTGCTGGAAAAAGGTGTTTTCTGAAGCCAGGCTGTACCCATCACCCCGATTTGGTTGGAGCCGTGATATGACCTTCCCTGAAACTTGTGGGCAGCACGAAGAGGCTTTGTCCCGCAGAACAGATATCAGCTCCTTCCCCTCCAGCTCTCGGTGGTGCCGTGCATCAGCTGGTGGCCCCATCTCCTCCCCACTCAGCGGGTTTCTAAGCCCGGGGAGAACTGGGTTTTGTTGCTGGGGAGAACATGGGTGCCATGGGTTGGGGATGCTGCGGTCACCCGGGGCTCAGCAGACCTCATGTTAGCCCCCTTTCCCCCCCGCATCACTCCCTCGGCACATCCAAAGAGCCATCCCAGCCTCTTGCACTGAGCCCGCCAGCCGGATCGGCAACACTGGTGCTCCCAGAGCTGTGGCTGGAGCAGGAGATCCTCTGAAACCCTTTCCCGACTCCTGTTTCCGTACACAGAATCCCCGCTTCCCCGGCAATCTCCAGATGTCCGACCGGCAGCTTGATGAGGCAGGGGAGAACGACGTCAATAATTTGTGAGCGCGGGGCAGGGGTGGGAGGTGAGGGAGGAGGGCAGATGCGGGGAGGGTGGCACGGCGCTGCCCAATCTCACCGGCAGCGTGACTGAGCTGGGAACGGGACCTTGCACCTTCCCCCCACCCCTGCCACGGGTACTGGGAGCGGGCAGAGCCCCGGGGCAAGGCTGGTGCATCCGCGCCAGAGCACCTGCTCACCCCTCTTGGGTGGCACCTGGCACAGGTTGAGGCCAATGGGTGGCCGTGGGGACGCTCCCCAACCATCTTCATCCCTTTTTCCTAGTTTTCAGCTGACGGTGGAGATGTTTGACTACCTGGAGTGTGAGCTGAACCTCTTCCAGACAGGTAAGCCCTGGCACTGCCCTGCCAGAGGTTGGTGTGGGGGGTCCGCAGGGGCTGAGCTGGGTTGGGGGGAGGCTCCGGGAAGGATGCTGTCTGAGGGCATCGCAGCTCATCTCTTTTCTGGGTGCTTCACCCGAATTATTGTCAGCTGAAGTCCCTGTGTGCCATGCTGCCTCGTGGCTGCCCTCTGGCAGTGCCATGGGGGTGGCCACATCACCCCACCCTGCTCCCCACCACAGGCATCACTTCCACCACCCAGATTTTGGGCTCTCCCGCTCCAGCAGCCTCCCCGTCTTCTTCTCGTCTTACTGGTGGGCTTGCAACAGGTTTTGGTTTTTATTAGTGGTGAACGCGAGCTGCCATGGGTGTTTGAGGCGATGCTGGAGCTGGGGGAGGCATGGGGGCAGCCTGCCTTCCTCCTGCCCTCCTGTGCAAGCAAGTGGAGGGGTAAAAACAAGCCAGTCTCAACCCTCAGGACTGTCACGCACCGCTGCATGCTTGAGCAGGATCAGGTTTGGGGTAAATTAAAGCAATTCTGGGGCAAGCCTTCATCTGCTGCATGCAGCAGGCTGTGGGCGCTGGCGGGACAGGGCTGTGTTTTGGTGGCACTGGAGCAGCAGCCTTGTCTCGTGGCCGCACACTGGCACAGCAGGACGATGCCAGTGCCGGGGTGCTCATCCATGTGGCACAGCCCTGTCCCCGGAGCGCTCCCAGGAGCTCTCGCTGCTCTGCCTGTCAGAGGGGAGTCGCCGGATGGAGCGAGATGGAGTCCCTGGATGGAGGGAGATGAAGCTGACTTCTCCAACTGCCCTGCTAGGCTACCTGCTCCACCAGCACGCTTCGAGGGCAGGCATCCCACGGCTCGTGGGAGACCCACAAGGCTAGACCATGAAGACAGTCACCGGACACGACACGTCTCCGGCAGCCTGGTGTTCCATGCCCCAGGCTGGCCTGTCCCCACCACAGCAGAAATACCTTCATGGCCCAGTGTCACGGGGCACATCTGCAGCCCCGGCACAAGATGCAATTCAATGTGACGTGGGGAGAGCATCGCGGACATGAGGCCCTGCCAGCTGCCTCCGACTGTTTCTGGAGCATCTCCCTGGCACACCCGAATGCCAGCGGGCAGCAGTGACAGGCAGAGCACAGGGGCTGCGTGCCCTTGCGGGGCTGGGAGCTCTGCCCGGGGACCCAACTGGAGCTCAGGACCTGGCTCCTCCAGCCCATGGTGCCAGGCTGAATTGTTCCCATGCCTGCAGGGGAGTCCCGGGTGGGAATTTCCCCTCTCGCTGAGCCAGCAAATGGCTGTGCAGCGGCAGGCTGGGTCCCCAGGGGACAGTGGGTCTCTTGCTCGGGGTGACGTTTGTGGATGCGGCTGACGCGGCGTGGCACCCTGCGGTGCTGCCGGAGCCTGATCCCGTGCTCCTTCCCTGCAGTGTTCAGCTCCCTGGACATGTCACGCTCGGTGTCGGTGACAGCCGCGGGGCAGTGCCGCCTGGCCCCGCTCATCCAGGTGATCCTGGACTGCAGCCACCTCTACGACTACACCGTCAAGCTGCTCTTCAAGCTCCACTCCTGTGAGTGTCCCCAGCGCTGCCACCTTGGGCAGGGGGGTGACATGGAGGGGCACACGAGGGGTCACCACCCTACTCAGGCTGGGATGTTCACCCCACATCTCCTTCCCAGCCTTTTTGGGGGAGTAAAGGGAGTCACCAGGGCAAGGGACAAGGAGGTGCAAGCAATGGGGGACCGAGCTGTCCCAGGAGCCTGCCCTGCCGAACACCCCTTGGCTGCGGGGACGGTGCCCACCAGGAGCCCCCCCCAGCTTTGGACAGGCACTGGCTGCAAAACCCACATCCCCCAGGACCTGGAATTGTGGTGGCAGCTGCCTGAACGCCAGCTCGCTGCCTTTCCCTGCCCTGGGGGTGTCCTGGGGAGGATGCGATCCCCTCTGGCAGCGGGATGCTGAGCCCGGAGCATTCAGACCATGTGAGGGGTGGCCATCTCTGGGAAGGACCTATCCCCATGTGGCTGTGCCGATGGGTTGTCCCCTGATCTGTGCTCCTTCCTGGCGTGGAGACACCCGGTGACACTTCTGCTTGCTTTTTCCAGGTCTGCCAGCAGATACACTGCAGGGCCACCGGGATCGCTTCCTGGAGCAGTTTAGAAAGTAAGTGCCCAGAGCCAGGGCGCTGGCTCTGCCCGCTGCCAGCGATGCTCCAGGGGTGCTCCCAGGGCGGAGGGAGCATGGAGGGACGCTGGAGCCCCTGTGCCGGGGCTCAGCAGCTGAGCGATGGAGATGGAGGAAGTGCAGGAGTCAGTCTTGCTTGGGGCTCTGAAATCCAGCCCGCTTCGACCTCCCGGCTTTCCCTGGAGCTTCCTCCAGGACAGCTGCTCCGCTTGGCTAATCCACAGCTATTGAATTACCAGATAACTGCGTTATTAATTCTAACGAGGCGTTCAGCCGCTGATGGCACGTCCAACAATTTAAAACCCTCAAACCCCTTAATTGCAGTTTTAAATGCAATTTGCGTTTGACGTGCTGAGATGAAAGTCGGGGCATGGGCTGAGAAGCCGAGCGTGGGGGGCTTGCTGGTGGGGACCCCCCAGGGATGTCCCAGGCTGGGTGTTGGGTGAGCAGGGTACTGAGCACCCTTAGCACCGTTTTCTACTTGCGATGGGTCCGTCGGCTCCATCGGGAGAAAGATGCGTTGGTCGGAGCAATGGGTAGGAGAATGCAAGCAGCACATGGAGGCGGTTCGAGATGCTGCTGCGGGAGGGAGGGTCTGCACAAGCCCTGGGTGGGACTCACGGTCATGGCGCTGGGAACATGGGACAGGGAAAAGAGATTTTCGCCCCAATTCTGTTGAATTTCAAAAAAATACTAGTTGCACAAACTTGAGGGAGCTTGTTAAAAGGGGCAGCCAAAGGGTGAAACCTTTGGGGGTTGCAAGGCTGAGGAGAGGTCCGTGAAGAGCCTTGCAGAGAGCCTGAGTGCCAGGGATGCTGCTGGGTGGTGCAGTGGAGCAGAGGTGGCTTTTGGGTGGGAAAAGCCATCCCTGCAGGGACCCAGATAGAAAAGGAAAGGGTAAAGCTGGTGGTACCTGTGACTCCCAAATTAAGATATCAATAAGAGAAATTTTAAAAGCAGGAGATAAAAGGTGTAGGAGGAGAGAGCCAGAACCAAGTCATGGCCACCCAGTTACCCGAGACCTTGGACATGAGGGTGGCTGTGATGCTGCTGGAATATTGCCAGTGCCCAGGGGCTGAGAAGTCTTATGGTGCTGGTTGATGAGAAGGGCTCCAGGGAGAGGAGAGGGAGGCAGCAGAGGGGCCGACCTGGCGCTCAGCACAGCAGGGAAATGAGGAGTGGGAGAGGGTCTTTGTGAAAAAGACAGCATGGGGTGGGGTGGGTGCTGCTGCGTGCGGGAGGTGGGCGTTGGGCTCGTGAGAGGCCACGAGCTGCTTGCAGGGTGATGTGCAGTGGGAGCGAACAGATTTATTTCCAAAAGTTTTGGGAGAAAATGGAACTACCCTGAGAAATGCGGATGACACCAAGCTGAGCGGCGCAGTTGATACGCTGAAGGGAAGGGGTGGCATCCAGAGAGGCCTGGACAGGCTGGAGGAGTGCATCCATGTGAACCTCATGAAGTTCAAGGAGGCCAAGTGCAAGGTCCTGCACATGGGCCAGGGCAGTCCCCAGTACCAGCAGAGACTGGGGGATGGATGGATGGATCCATCTCCCTGTGGAGAAGGACTGGGAGATACTGGTGGGTGACAAATGGGACGTGAGCTGGCCATGTGGGCTTGCAGCCCAGAAAGCCAAACATCTCCTGGGCTGCATCACCAGCAGCGTGGCCAGCAGGTCGAGGGAGGGGATGCTCCCCCTCTGCTCCGCTCTCTTGAAACCCCCCCCGGAGCACTGCGTCCAGCTCTGGGGTCCCCAGCACAAGACAACGGTTTTAAACTGAACAAGGGTGGGGTTAGGTTGGACGTAAGGGAGAAATGTTTTACCATGAGGGTGGCGAGACGCTGGCACAGGTTGCCCAGAGAAGCTGTGGATGCCCCATCCCTGCAAGTGTTCAAGGTCAGCTTGGACGGGGCTTTGAGCAAACTGGTCTAGTGGAAGGTGTCCCTGCCCACGGCAGGGGGGTTGGATCTTTAAGGTCCCTTCCAACCCAAAGCATCCTGTGAGTCCATGATCCTATGAGATGTGAGGGCAGGTCTCCCCTGGATTAGTAACTGCACAAAGCAGAGGAGACAAATGGTTGGGTTTTGTACCAGTGAGTGTCTCAGGGTGATCCCCAGTGACGATGCTGGAACAGGTCCTCTCACTGTATTTTAAATGAGATTGAAAAAGAGCGAGCAGTGAAGTGCCGTGGCCTCTGGTATGTGGTTATTTGGGGTAGTTGAAATGAAAACTGGCTGCCGAGAGCAGGGGGAAGATGTCACGACGCCAAGGGACAGCTCGATTCAAGGTCACAAACTGCAAACCAGTGCCCGTGGGAAAAACACCAGGCACGGACGTCAGCAGATAGTGGGGCTGTCCGTGGGCTCTGACCACCCAGGGCAGAGACCTTGGGGCAGGTATCAACAGTGCCAAGATACCGACTGGGATGCTGGGGTGGCTGGAAGGGAGGGGAGCCACAAGTGGTGCGGCCGGATACTGTCACTCCTCCCCAGAATTGGAAATCTTGAATGGAGGTAGCCCTGCTCCTGGGGGAGATGCTCCTGCGGGGAACTGAAGGTGATGGTGCAGATGTGGCCTCCAGGCAGGAAGCCCCCAACCCACTGATGGCCGGGGCCGTAGTGGGAACAATGGTGATGTTTCTTAGCTGCCCCTTCAAGCTTTGGCCATGGTGAGGACAGCACAGAGAGGTGGCTGAACCTCGGTGCGACCCAGTGCAGCCATTCTGCTGCAGTTCATGGTTTCATAGACTCACAGAGTGGTTTGGGTTGAAGGGACCTTTGAAGATCATCTAGTCCAACCCCTCTGCCATGGGCAGGGGCATCTTCCACTAGATCAGGTTGCTCAGCTTTCAGCTTCTTCTCTCTGCTCATCAGGTCCTGGGTTTATGGGAGAAAGCCTCCAGCGGCCAGTTTTTGCCAGAGGTGGGAGGCGGGTGATGGGGTCTTCCCAGGACCCGCCGTGGGTTTGGTGGCAGCACACACCACCGTCCCCTCTGGCGCAGTGTGTTGGCCCGGTGACACCCTCCTGGAGCCAGGCGAGGAGTTGGAGCTACCCACATTTGGTGTGGGGTGTCTGGGTTGGGCAAGAGTTGTCCCTAACCATTCCCTGCCCCTTGCAGGCTGAAGGACCTCTTCTACCGCTCCAGCAACCTGCAGTACTTCAAGCGGCTGATTCAGATCCCGCAGCTGCCGGAGGTGAGACCCCGTGGTCCCCGGTCCCTGCGCTCACTGTCCCCATGGCCAGGAGCAGCAATGGGGCCAGTGGCTCTGGGAGAGTGCCCAAAAAGGGTTGCCTGCCGCCTTGCCCAGCTTCCCGGGGCCAGTGGCAATGTGGGGCTCATGGGGCCTGAGGCTCATCCTTGCATCCTTCCCTGGGTAGGATCCTGTGGGATGGAGCTGCCCCTCCGGCTGGGGGCTGGGATCCCCTCGCACACTGACCCTCAGCCCTTGCTGGGATCCATCCCCGTGGGTCCTGCTTCATCCCTACGGGTCCTGGTTCCATTCCCATGGGTCCAGGCACGGCCAGCTCAGCACTGGGGCAGGATTTTGACCAACCGTGTCCGAAGCCCTGTGGGAGCGCCAGTCCTTCCGCACCCAGCCGTGCTCCCTTCCCTCCCCAGAACCCTCCCAATTTCCTGCGCGCCTCGGCGCTATCGGAGCACATCAGCCCTGTGGTGGTCATCCCCGCCGAGGCATCCTCACCTGACAGCGAGCCCATCACAGACCTGGTGGAGATGGACACGGCCTCCCAGGTGAGCCACCGCAGCGCTGCCCGTGCCCCTCAGGCTGGGGAGAGGATGGCGGGTGCCCTTTGGCTCCAAGACTGGGCTTATTTCTCCAAAACCATGCCACGGTGGGGGCTGAGACAGTGGGGATGGCCTCGGGCGCTGGGGAGCATCGCTGCAGGGGGCCGTTTGGGTGTTGGGTGTCGCGTGTGGGTGCTGCTAGGTCTGAGCCAGGCTGAATTCATCTCACAGTGCTTCTCTTGGTGGTTTGGTGCCCTCCAGTGATGGCTGGCTGGAGATGTTTGGCTTCCCAGCATTGCCCCTCAACTCTGCATGCTCGCGTTAGGTCTTCTCGGCCCCTCTCCACCGAGGGTTGTCCCCAGGCGTTGCGCGTTTCAGGAGGGGAAGGGGCATGCGGTGGCACGGCTTTGGGGATCTCCCCCAGCCCGCGGGAGTCAGGTGGGGACGGACCAGAGGTGCTCCATGTTCAATATGTTCAACACGTTCAACGCCCTGGGAGCAGCGGGCGGGATGCAGCCCCGGTGTGCAGGCAGCACAAGCAGGCAGCAGCCCTGCCGGCATGTGGGCTGGCTCAGCGGTGCTGCCGAGGACATGGAGGGGATGAGGGCTCCCGGGTGGTGGTGGGTTCACTGCAGGTCCCTGCTGCTTTCCCCGCAGAGCCTGTTTGACAACAAGTTTGACGACATCTTCGGCAGCTCTTTCAGCAGCGACCCTTTCAACTTCAACAGCCAGAACGGGATGAACAAGGATGACAAGTGAGCAGTCCTGGTGATGCTGTGGAGGCAGCTGGGATCGGACCAGGAGGTCCCTCCTCGGCATGGCACTGCAGCCGCCTGCCAGGCAGCTGTGGCACAGCAGCCGCGGTGGCACAGGGGACGCTTGCCCTCCCAGGATGCGTCCCCATGGCACCGGCGTGGCTGGTGGCACTGAGTATGTACCCGGTGTCTCTCCTTCTCAGGGACCGGTTAATCGAGCAGCTTTACGGGGAGATCGCAGCCCTGAAGGAGGAGCTGGAGAACTTCAAGGCTGAGGTGGGTGACAGCCGTCCGGTGGTGTCATGCAGTGAGCAGCCGTGTGGCAGTCCAGGGGCAGGATGAGACGCAGCGGCTCATACTGGGAATGGGGCTGGTGGGGTGGTGGCTGTGTCCCTGGGTGGGCAAGGCGGTCACCCCGTCTGTCTGTCCTGCCCTGTCCCCAATGGCTTCTGCATCCCTGGCGCAGCCATCCCTGCCCATACAGAGGGTCCCCAGGTGTGCCGGCGGGGGAGGGCTGCGTCCCCGCGGGGGGGCCAGGCTCACCCCCACTGCCCAGCATCCTCAATGCTTCACCCTGCTGCATTTGGGGCTCTCTGGGATGCTACCCACGGGGCGGCTGCGGGACGGTGCCAGCGGGCATCAGACAGTGCTGGCAGCCACCGAACGGCACCGGGAGCTGCCTGCCTGCCGTCCCCGCAGAGCGCACGGGGTGCGGTGCAGCTGCGCGGTCGCGCCAGCGAGCTGGAGGCCGAGCTGGCCGAGCAGCGGCACCTGAAGCAGCAGGCGCAGGACGAGAGCGAGTTCCTGCGCGCAGAGCTGGAGGAGCTGAAGAAGCAGCGGGAGGACACCGAGAAGGCGCAGAGGAGCCTGACAGAGATCGAAAGTGAGTGGGGAGAGACAGCACCCAGCTTGGGGTGGGGGTGAGCCCCGGGGTGGCGGTCCTGGGTGCTCATCTCGGTGTCCCTTTGTGCCTGGCAGGGCGGGCGCAGGCCAACGAGCAGCGCTACAGCAAGCTGAAGGAGAAGTACAGCGAGCTGGTGCAGAACCACGCCGACCTTCTGCGGAAGGTGGGCTCCCCAAAACCCCCCCGGCATCCCCTTTCCCAGCTGTGCCCCCCGACACCGGGGATTGCTGAGCCCCCTCTCTGCCACGACCAGAATGCGGAGGTGACCAAGCAGGTGACGGCAGCCAGGCAGGCCCAGGGGGATGTGGAGCGGGAGAAGAAGGAGCTGGAGGACTCCTTCCAGCGGGTGAGCGAGCAGGCTCAGAAGAAGGTGAGTAGGGACAGGGGGGGACACGCCAGGGGTGGGCAGGGGGCTCCCCCATGGGGCACAGGTGCCACGGGCAACCTCTCTTCTTGCCCGCAGTCTCAGGAGCAGGCAGAGGTGCTGGACACACTGAAGCGGGAGCTGGCAGCCAGCAGACAGGAGCTGCAGGTCCTCCAGGGCACCCTGGAGTCCAGCACGCAGGTGAGAGCCCACAAGTGGCCCCTGCACGGTGACAGCCGGCTGAACATGAGCCGGCAGTGTGCCCAGGTGGCCAAGAAAGCCAACGGCATCCTGGCTTGTATCAGGAATAGCGTGACCAGCAGGAGTAGGGAAGTGATCGTGCCCCTGTACTCGGCACTGGTGAGGCCGCACCTCGAGTACTGTGTTCAGTTTTGGGCCCCTCAGTACAAGAAGGACACTGAGGTGCTGGAGCGTGTCCAGAGAAGGGCAACGAGGCTGGTGAAGGGACTAGAAAACAAGTCTTATGAGGAGCGGCTGAGGGAACTGGGGTTGTTTAGTCTGGAGAAGAGGAGGCTGAGGGGAGACCTTATCGCTCTCTACAACTACCTGAAGGGAGGTTGTAGGGAAGCGGGTGTTGGACTCTTCTCCCAAGAAACTAGCGATAGGACGAGAGGAAATGGCTTCAAGTTGCGTCAGGGGAGGTTTAGATTGGACATCAGGAAGAATTTCTTTACTGAAAGAGTGGTTAGGCATTGGAACAGGCTGCCCAGAGAGGTGGTGGAGTCGTCTACCCTGGAGGCGTTCAAAAAAGGTGTAGACGTGGCACTCCAGGGCCTGGTTTAGGAGTCATGGTGGTGTTAGTTGATGGTTGGACTTGATGATCTTAGAGGTCTTTTCCAACCTAATGATTCTATGATTCTATGATTCTATGCCAACCCCGTCACCGCCCCAGGACGGGCAGCCCAGCCGAAAGGGAGGTCTGCCTGCTGTGGCGGTGCTTGGGCGAGGTGTTACCTGTCCAGGAGGTGTTACCCACCATTGGCTTGATAACCAACTCCCTGTCTTCTTCCTCCCCACATCTAGATGGGTTTAATGATCCTACCAGGGGGTTTAATGCTCCTGGGTGTGAGAGCAGGGTCAGGCAGGGCAGCTCTGCCTGCTGTAAAACCCAGGCAGGGAGCGTGCCATCACATTGCAAGCCTTTGCACGGGCTTGCTGCCGTGCCAGAGGGTATTTCATGCCTGCGAAGCTGTGGAGGACAGCAGGGGTTTCCATGTTCGTTGTAGAAGGCAGAAGCTGGCAGGAAAATGGAGCTGCCCATCCCTGGGGTGGGCACATGCTGCAGCAGGACGGGGATGGGGCAGAGCCGGGGCCGGGGCCAGCAACCAGCAGCCTTGATCCGCTCCTCCATTAGGATGCTGACAGTCATAATAAAGTGAATTTTCAATGATAAAAGCGAAAGGGCTCCCCAGGGAGCCTTGGCTGGCCCCAGGCGAGGCCACCAGTGCTGCAAGGGTGCTGTGGGGCAGCGGGTGATGCAGGGCTGTGACGGGTTGCGATGCACCGAGCAGGGACAGTTGGGGTGGCCTGAGCCTGGGCCATGAACCAGTCCCCAAACTGGAGGGTTCGCCCTCGGCACAGCCCCGGCTGCTGTTTCGTGCCCACCCAGGCAGGAGCGGAGCAGAGCACCCGGATCGCTGGCCTGGAGCAGGAGAGGGACAGTCTGAGCCGGGCAGCGGAGCGGCACGGGGAGGAGGTGGCCGCCCTGCAGGCCGAGCTGCAGCAGCTGCGGGACACGCTCAGCCGCGAGCAGGAGAGCAGCAAGGTGGAGCTGGAGACGTTGCAGACCCAGCTGAGAGACAAGGTACCCCTGGGGGCACCGCTGGCACGGGGCATCCCAGCATCCTCCTCCCAGCCGAGCTGCAGGGATTTGGCAGAGCTGGAGGCAGCGGTGGGGTGCAGGGGTGATTCCCAGTCGGCATGGCGGGGCCCGTGACACCCGTGCCGGCTCAGCAGGAGACTGGGGAGCGGGTGTTGCAGCAGCGCCTGGCCGAGGAGCAGTTTGCCCTGCTGCAGGGCACCGCGCGGGAGGCGGAGCGGATGGTGCAGGATGCCCTCAGTCGCCTGGAGGATCCTGCTCACATCGGCTGCACTGGCTCAGCAGGTGAGTTCCCCGGTGCTTCCCAAACCTGGCGTTATCCCAACCCACGGCCACACAAAGTCCCCCTCGCTGCTGTCCTCTGGGCCGTGCCAGCGGCAGAGAGCAGCTGTGCCGCACACAGGGACGCGCCGCGTTTGAGTCCTGCCTGCTGTCTGCCTGCAGATTGCCTCCTGTCCAGGACGCTGGCAGCCTCTGAGTGCGTGGAGCGGCTGCGGGACGCACACGGCAAATACCTTTCCAATCGCACAGGTGAGAGCTGGCAGCCCTGGGCAGGGGCTGGACTGGGGGAAAGGGGCAGCTCCGGCACCCGTGGGCCGGGTGGGCAGCCCCCGCTGGGGCTGAGGCATGTGCCCGCTCTCCCGCCGCAGCCGTGGGCTCCCTGCTGCCCTGCCTGGCCCTCTTCGCCCATCTCGTCAGCGACACCCTGCTGCAGGGCAGCGCTACCTCCCACGTGGCCCCCATGGAGCCCGCCGACCGTGAGTGCTGCCCAACGGGGCGGGCAGGGCTGGGAGGGCAGGGGCTGGGGCAGGCAGGATGCTGGGGTGGGCAGGGGC
>WAAD01005585.1:0-10758 GCA_013389945.1 Fregata magnificens
GGGACTGCGCCCTCCCTGCACGTCCTGCCTACACGTCCTGCCTGGCACTAGATGAGTCAGTTGCCTTTAAAGCTGTGAATAATGGACCATTATTCTGTTCTGTTCTGTTTTTCAGAACTTCAGAAACAAGAATCACAAATTGTGGGTGTGGTTTTATTCAGCTTGCTAATATGATGATTTTTGTTGACTTTGATGAATTCTTACTGTAAATCAGAGTTGTGGAGTCAGACTTGCTCTGTGTTGAGAAGGCCTGTTTCAAGATAGATGTTCTCCTAAAGATATCTTTTCCCTTTGCATTCTGGATTTTGCTTCTTGGTGATAGATTTCATTTTTATGATTTTAAAGTTATTTGTAAGCATTTAAAAAGGAAATTTGACAAATAACACAATTGCTTTATTTCTCTTTCCCTTTTAAATCCAGAGGAATTTACCCACTCTGCAATCCGATTTGGACAAGTTACACCACTGGAAATAGATATTCTCTACCAACTTGCAGATTTATACAGTGTTACTGGGTAACATAAAAATTTTATCATTTTACAATCATTATTTTGCTGTTTTCTGTGTGAAAACTACTAATTTTCATCTTAATTTTAAGAAGTTGTATGTTCCATTGTATTTCATTACAATAATTTATTCAATGTAAACTGACTTTGGTGTATGCGTGGGTTTTGTAAGTGAATTGTGTGCATCAAGCACAATTATTGTCATATTATAGATATACATATAAAATAGCAAAAATTTATTACAGTAGTCCCAAAAGGCTACAATACACCAGTATTATTAACTTTAAATATTGATGATGTTTTGCATGGGTCTTTAATGCATGTGAAACCTTAGGTAGGAATACCTAGAAATAGCTTAATTTGTGTATTATATCCTTTATTACTGGTAATCAAGAACTTGCTTCTGAATAATCCAAGCTCCCTTTGTCTCCGCTTGTGAACTACAAGATGAGAATGCCCTTCTAACTCCAAGGATTCTTTATTGCAGTGTAGCAGACTTCTTAGACGTGCATTCAAATATGACAGGTGTTTTTTTTAAACTCAGGATGTATTCTGTGGGGTGTGGCCAGGAATACTCTATTGAATATGTTTGATGTTTTATCTAACAGTAATTTGCTTTTCTCTGCCTTGTATAAAGGCGCTTAACTTTGGCAGATATTGAGAGAATAGCACCGCTGGCTGAAGGTGCATTGCCTTACAACTTGGCAGAACTCCAGAGGCAGGTAGGTAGAAGTGATATATACAATAAAATTGTTGCAGTTAAGTGAATATTTACATGTACTTGCATATGAAAAATAAGAATAATACACTTTAAACAGATTCCTAACAAGTGAAACATGCTGTGTGTATTGCTATAAGGATAGAAGTGGGGCAGACTACTGAGTATGTGTCTAAACAAGATATTAGATGTCATATTGAAGGATGGCCTGTTTAGATACGAGCGGGCCTGTTTAGATACGAGCGTGTATAGATACTTGGATTCCTTACTGTGAATACATTTGTTCACTCCTGAAAAGGCCTTTCACTTCACTAAGTACTCTAACTCTGTAATTATAAAATTATTTTTAGATAGTAAAGAATATGAGTATTAAATGCAAGGCTTATAAATGTATTCTTTTTTGAAAAATTGGATTAAGTGATCGGCTTAACCATTTATCTAAAATGATAATTGAATTTTACTGTATTTGTTTGCTATCTGACCTAGGCAGTAGAAGGGGAATTCAGATTTATTGGGGCTGATGAAAAGGGTAGAATTAGAAGATGAAAAATATCCCAGTAGAATGTTAAACCTCTATTTCACCAGACCTTTACATTCATGTTTGCTAGCTTTGCTTTTATCATAGTTTCCTTATTAAACATATGCATACATAGTACAGCATAAGAGTCCCAGACTGTGCAGTAGGATTTTGAATATAAATTGTTTCTTACTTCGATGGCTCTTTTTACACCTGTAAGAATTGAAGATTTAGGACCAAACATTATGCAGGTGTTTAGCTTATGTTTAGACTTTCCACCACAGTTACTGGGGTACCATACTGCTCACTTTCAAGAGTATAGCTTGCAAGTTTGTGTTAAAAATAAATCTAGATTTTGGGGGCTTATCTTCACTATAATGCAATTCATAATTCATTTCAACGTATAATCTGAGAGGTTTTCTTTTGCAAACGGATCTGTCTAATGCTAGTTAAGTTGTGAATTAAATTTTACCTTAACCTTCATCTAAGGTTGAACCTGAAGTACTGCTGATATTGAAGCTCGCAACATAATGGGGCATCTGCTGTGCTGCTAATAGAAATATTCCATTCCATTCCATTCCATTCTAGATATATTCTAGGGAAATCCTTTTTCTGGAGCATTTTGAGAATGAACCACTCATGAGAGTGGTTCAGGGGGAATTAACTCAACTGTTAATAATGTAAAGATAATAATGCACTCAAGAAAATCCTTGAAATGGTTACACAGCAGGTTCAGAAAGGAAGACATACATACATGGTGAATTACATGGTTGCATAATCATAAAATACATAGGCCGGTTGCATGTTGGTGTTTATTATGCAAAACAAAAAAACCAGGATCTGATCTTAAAAGTTTCTGATGCACAATCTTTTATTTATTTTTACTGTTAGAACTTCATCAGAAATTGCAATTCCACACAGAGCTGCACATTCTTGAGTAAGCTTTACAAGAAAATACGATAGTGTTCATCTGCACCAGCGCATTTTGCTCCAAGGATGTCTCCACATCCCCTTTCCCTCTGTAATATATAAAGGGAAGTAGGATATCCAATTCTTAAAATCTTGTATGAGCATATCCCATAGTTCTGACTAAATACATCTTTGTGTACTCAGTAGATAAATATAATTTTTCACCCTGAAGGTTCCCATTTTCTTACAATGTCTAAACAACTCCAATTCTCTCTCTTGCAGTCTGTGTTAAGTTTATGGGGTGTCTATCAAGACATCCAAGGGCTCTGATTCCCAAGTGGGCATAGCCTGGCTTGGGCTGGGTTCGGCTCCCAGCTGCCCACACCTCACTTGGTTTGCAGACACCTGAGCTGCTTACGAATCAGCTGTGGAATGGCCACATCTTGCAGCTCAAGCATTTATGGCAATCTGATGCTGGTGATGAGTTGCGTTAAAAAGCTGGTCCTGAATTGCAGTGATTCAGCAACTGACTCCCAAGTAGCTCAGCCATCAGGGCTGCTGGGGCAGGAGGACATGCAGCTGGCAGCAATAACTTTGTCAGTCATTCCAAGCTACACTGTATCCCATAAAGTGAAATTCACATTCTCTACCCTGGTGATGCTAGTGACAGACAGTACTGCTGCAGGGTGGTCTGGGATAAAGCGGCAGTGCAATAGCAAAATCACCTGTGCCTTGTTCACCATGTGAATGTCCTGTATTTGCTAGTGGATGAGGGGTCCCAGGAGTTTGTCTGAAAATGAAAGCTTGCATTTATAAAGCCTTTTATTTCTCAGCTCACTTTTTATGCATATTGCAAAGAGGTTCCTTTAAGCGGTTATAGCCACTACAAAATCTAGCACATGTATCAGTGACAGGAAAATCTTGAATTAGTTCAACTGCTATAATTGAAAAATTGTCCTATATGGAATATAGCAAGTCTTCCATATGTGGGACTTTGAGTGTATTTTGGTTACTGTTATTACAAGTGGATTTGATCATTCAGTTCTCTTTCAAACAAATTGGTCTGAAACACAGTGTCTGGTCTGTTCTTAATGTTACTGCTCTGTTGTCCTTAGGCGATTAGACATATCTGAGCCAATGAAATAAGTGTCCAAAACCTGCTTAATGGTAACAGCCTTCCTATGGATTCCTCAAGACAAGAATGGTGGAATGGATTGATGCAGAAATGTGTATGCAATGTTTATGCAGACTAATGAGAAATATTTTTTATGAAGTTTTGTAATTACATTCCCAACTGCCAACTTTGTTTTTAATTGGTGTCTTTGTGGCACTCACCTTTCTGAGTAGACAAAATACTAACTTGTTTTGTTTTACACTTGAGAATTACCTTTGTAGCTTGGCACTGTTATAAAATGAGCTCATTGATTAAAGTTTCACTCATCACTAGAACAGAATATACTCTTTTCACACTCTTGGAGTAATACATTATATTTTCATCCTATTTTACATTCAGTGTTAAGAGAGCACACAGAAAGCAAAGTAATTTCGTTTTGTTTGTTTTATAAGGAACAGTCTTTTATTAGACTTTATCCTAAGTTAACCTTATATTACCTTATTTAACTGTATCAATAAAATAAAAGATACCCCTTTCTGGAAGACAGAATGTCATTCCAGTGAGGTCCAGCTGTCCCTGGAAAATGAAAACAAGTCTGTAATCACTTTTATGTGATTTTAAAATTCCTTCTTAAAGGAAAATCTAAATTTTTGCATAAACTCTATCTTTGTAGATTTGGTGGAAATGGAAATTAGTCTGCTTTCAACCATGTTTACTTTATTGTCAATTTTTTCATTGTGTAAGATTTTCTTAAAGCCTAGCAGCTGAATATCCTATGAGGATGACAGCTACAGTAATTTTCTGTTTATAAATATTCATGATTTGAAAGCTATAGCATTAATTACATTCATTTACATATCCATCTGAACACACAAGTAAACTGCAAACTTGGTGGACACTTATTTAATAATATAAAAGTGCTGTTTCCTTCACAAAGAATTTGATTTTTAACATCCAGTGACATATTCATTAAGAATAATGTCTGAATGTAATGATTGGATTTTCATGAGAACTCTGTGGAGCTTAGAAGAAAAAAAATAACCTTAAAACAGCTGAAAGGAAGCAGGTGTGCTAAACTAGGAGAAATTTTTTGTGGAATGAAGAACCAGTCCTATTCCTAAGCCTTTTTGGGGTAGTGTTATTGCGTGTCTCTTTTATTCACATGAATCAGAAGAGATATCTCTGTATTTTAGAATTTATTTTTGTGGTTATTTTGGTTTTATTGTGATTTTTTTTTTTAAGATCAGGCAAATTTAGTGTTTTGAGACTAGTAAGAACAGACTTCAGATTTATTGTTTCTGTTTGCTTGTAAAGGCAATACGTTTGATTTATACTTTTTTATGGTGGTCCACCTGTGCAGTTTATAACATTGGTGCTACCCAGAATTTCTCTGTTCTTCTCTGTTAAGCTATATTGTTGGGGGAGAAAAATGTCCTGTGGAAGGAAATGGTGGTAGCGGTATCTTCTTCTTCTGTGGAAACACTGTATAAAATATAATTCATGTTTTTTTACAGGTAATGATCCCATCTTAATCTCATAGGCTTTTGTCCTACATTGTGTACATACAGTGTAACAGTATGCAATAAAGGCAGGTTTTTGCACATCCAATATAATACCAGTCCGAACAGAGTAGCTTACGCTGAGGCACATGCTGTCTTTCTGTGGAAATTCCACTTTCCAGAGCTTCAGTAAGCTGAACGTAACTTAGTTAAGTAGCCTTGGTGAGTTAGCTGTGAAATGTGCATGTGATAATCTTTGTGGAGAATTCATAATGTGCATCAGAGCAAAGTCTCTTGTAGTAGTCTGAGGTCTGTATACATTCCAGCGGTGCTGTCAGGAGCGCATCTACTGACAGTACAGGGTGCTTTTAAGAAAAAGAGGTTTGTGTTTGGGAGATGGGCTTTAGCATCTGCTTTAATATGGAATTTAACAGTTAATATCTTGGCCACTTATATAACCCAAACAAGTTATACTGCATAATATAAGTTCTTCCCTAATCCCCTTATTGATGTTTGGAAGAAAATTTGGCCCATCTTGCATACTTTATAGTGCAAGTTTGTGAACACTTACATCTTGTTTACCAGTTACCTTGTTTCTAATAACCATCTAATAATGTAATTATGAGTCTCTGCAAATATTTTCTGTGCAGACTTGTATTTATTTAAAACACTAATACGTTTGTAGTAGTGTATGTGATTGAAGTGAGTGAGGTCATCATTGTGTCTGTAAATTATCAACTGCCTGAAAAAGTCTTGTGGAGAATACTTTGGGGAATAATTGACTTTTTGCTTGTTTTGAAGACATGAAATGTCATATTTATGCTATGTATTAATGTATATGTAATTTTAAAATATATGCCATGCTGATAAACGATGTCTGTGAGATACTGAATTCCTTTTGAGATACTGAATTTTATTTGAGCCAAGAGGGGGTTCCGTGCCTTACGAATTCAAAGGCAACAGAATGGAAAGTAGCAAAGTTGATTTGACTTTCTGTCTACTTTTATTGACCATAGTTGTTTCAGTTATACTAGGAATATGTAAGGAAGAATATTTTCTGAAAAGAATAACTGAAAAATGTGCTTCATTCATTAGGCATAATGGAAGTTATATCGTAATTTCTATTTTTTTTTTCCTTCTTAACATAAAGCTACCAATTTTCATCAGAGTCTTTCTGTAATGTTATAAAAGCCAATTCACAGGCATCTTTGTTTTCCCATGCAGATTTTCAAGCATTTTTTTTTTCTTTTCTTTTCCTCACACAGCAATCTTTTGGAGAGTTAGGGAGGCCTATCTGGCTCCAGGTAGCTGAGTCAGCTTACAGGTTCACTTTGGGCTCAGTTGCTGGAGGTGAGTAATATTTTTGGCCAGACTACTTGGTCTCATCTGAGGTGCATTTCTTGGTTATACACGTGAAGAATTGGAGGGTGGAACCACTTTTGGTTGTGCCATTCCCTTTCTTCCCTTATCACTTCTGTTCCAGTATCGCTCCACAGTGCTCTGAAACTCTACTCCAGTAATGAATTTCCTTACTGGTAATTCAGATTGGTTTTCTTTCTTCCACACACCTTGTTTTAAGTAATAACGTAATCCATTCTTCTTGAGACTTTTTTCTTACTTCCAACATATCAGAGATCTTACCAGCTTATATATTTGTAAGAATTATATACTACACCAACAATGATGTTGCAGAAATAATACTCCAAATCCTTTCCTACAGCTGTTGGTGCTACTGCGGTATATCCCATAGACCTGGTGAAAACTCGTATGCAGAATCAGCGCTCCTCTGGTTCAGTCGTAGGAGAGTTGATGTATAAAAACAGCTTTGACTGCTTTAAAAAGGTTTTGCGTTTTGAAGGCTTTTTTGGTCTTTACAGAGGTAAGTGAATAATATATATATATATCTCGAGTTGGGGATTTTCTGCGGGTTTTTTTAATACCTCAACAGCTAGTTTCTTATGGGACAACCAGGAAACTTGATATCATGTGCAATTTTGCTTCTGTTTCATAGAGCTGAATATTTCTGTTACCTGGAGCACTGTTCCTCATAAACAATTGCTGGGAAAAACTGGGCATATTTTTCTTGTTACTGATTTGCTCCTTGCTGTTTAGGTTGTTTAAAGTCCTAATTTCTGGGGTGTGAATGTTGTAGACATGGTTGTTATCTCACAAACTGAGGATTGTAACTTTTGGATAGAGGCAAACATCAGGAGTAGATTAGCATCTGAGGAATAAAGATCCATTTTACTGCAAATATTTTTTGTTAAAAGAGATGAAAGACAGTCATTTTGACATGTACCTGTTAAACTGGATGCCAGATCTTATGCCTCATACTTTTGCAGGTAGCGGGACTTGTTTTATGATTTTATCCTGTGAACAAGAAATTGTACCCTGCTCTTGTATTATGTTGCTCTATTTACTTTACAATATCAATGGTGGAACTCATAAAAGTTGTAATTTAAAAAAAGAAAAAAACCTCCTCTAAAATACAGGTTAAGAATTCAAAGCAACTTTTTATCAGTTTTATCAGTTAGACTGAAAGCTATCTTACATCTGCTTTTAGCTTAGGAGAAGATTCTGAATGGGTTTTTAATCACATCAATAAGATGACTTACGTAGAGGGTACATGCTAGCCAGTCCTCTGAAACTGATATTTAGTTGAATTCTCTATTTTTAATTGTCATTTCATATAACTTAATGGAGTACACAATTTTCATAAGGATCAGTAAGGTATTTATTAATTGGCACACTTTTTTTTTTAGTTGGAGCAAAGTCACTCACTTCTGTGATGGTCACAGCCTTTTTTTCTGCTTTGCAATGTGTTCTGTCAATGAAGACACTGGACAGTGTCCTTTAAGGACAGTATCTGAGAAGTTTTTGCATGTGAAAGTCTGTGGATTCTGGCTAAAGAGTTTTTTGTAATCTTGCAGGATTTTGCTATGCAAGTGTGTAGAGGGAGGAATATGTTAGTGAAAATGTTACTGAAATAGCTGTCATCTCTGTAAATTACGTCTTACTGGTAAATGGTTTTCCTTTTTTGTTGCTAAATCTTTCACAAAAGCAAATACTCCTTGAGTTACATTTATGAGACTATTTCTACAGTGCTGTTCTACAGTACTGTTTTCTTTCTCTTCCCACTCCCCTTCCCCAACCACACGGTTTTGCACAGCAGCTTCTAAAACTGAACATTTGTTATTTCTATTTTTGTTTTCTAACCTTTCTCAAACACTGTGAAATCAAGGCTGATTCCACTGATGAGTTAAAAGCAATGCTTTACTCTTGAGAAAAAATGTGCTTGTTTGAAAGAATGTCAGCTTGTTAAACTTCTTAATAGTCTGTTTAATAATTGTCTTTAAGATTGTTTAGCATAAGAAGTTCATGTAGTTGTTTTGAAAATGTTGCAGTTAATGGTCAGCATGTTACTAAGGTCTTGGACTCACAGAATTTAGAGGGTCTGTGAAAGTATATTGAATTAAACAACAGAAATATTTATGGAGTTGACTGTGGGTCTGTTACTGGGTTCTTATATTCCTGAGCTGGATTATTCTAGTTGTATTGTAATATAATGGTACAATGTAGTCGTTTACCGCAGTTTAAAAAATAGAGCTGGATGCATACTGGAAAGTTCATATTTTAAAATAAAAACTTACAATTTTTGGTCAAGAAAATTATGACACTTTTGAATCCTGGCATCCAACTTCAGAACTAATGAAGTATCTTCTAAGGTCCCTCACTAGACCATGCAGGGTCCCAGGTTCTCTGGCACACTGAACATGTGTGTCCAATGAGTTCAGCTGCGTAAAAGGAGGCATGGGGAGGCTTGTCTTGTGGTGTTTTGTCTGGTAGTTTTGGGTTTTTAAAATGTAGGCACTGCAGAGCTGGATTTTCTTTTCATGGTAGATCAGAGATTCAGGCTGGGGGGGCAACATTTCTTTTTGTTATTGTCAACCTTTCTTTGTATTTAATAACTACCTTTCCTCAGCATAGTAAGTCTGTAAATCGCACAGAAAGTACTATGTTGGAAGAAAACACTACACTGCATATATTAACTACTGCACTTTCTATTTAGGTGCATTTGCTCTGAGCTTCCTTTTAAGGAAGTAGTATAAAAATTCTGCAGGCTGAGTACTTTTAGTAATTTTGAACATTTTTAATGAATTTTTAACTATTATTCTTTTCACTTAATGGATAGTGGAAAACTGCATTGATACAGTTTTGTTGCTGTTATCTGATAATTGATATAATTAGCATGGGGGTTTTTGTTAGTTAACTGGCAAACACTTTTGACAAACTGATATTCCCTAACCATGGAATAACATTAGGAAATGAACACTTCTAAGAAAAATAAGCCTTTTAAGTTTTATAATCTATGCATATGCCAAAATGACTGTGGAGAAAATGGATTTAAAAATAACAGATGCTGTTATAATCTTGTATGTTAGGAAGTTAAGACTGCCATCTACTGATTTTTTTCTTAAACCTATTAGTTCTTAGAAAAGTGTATGTGCTTTTGTCAAATGGCAGTTCATTTTGATAGTAGCTATTTTCCAGGAGCAAGGGCCTTTTCAAAATCGGTTTCTGTCCACTAACGCCTCCCCTTGGTGAGATAAAAAATACTTAATAGTAATAGGGTTTAAAGAAGTTCATGCTACCGTGCTGGACTGAACAAGAGAAAATCCTTTATATCCGTAGTTGACTGGAGCCTTCAGAAAACTCAGGTTAGTGAGTCAAGTAGAAGTGAGTTGATAATTTATCATAGTCATGTGTATATCTCACAATTGCTCTCCTATTTTAAAAAATAATTGCAAGCTTTATGGGAAAATGATATTAAGGGGCTAAAAAAGTCAAACAAACTCTTATGTAGTAGACATATCCAAGGTGTATGCTCAGTCCTTACCCTTTTTTTTTCCTTCTGTACAGCAACAGCATCAGGCTTGACTTGGTTGTGGAAGGCAGATCTGGTCACCCTTTCCATTACCATTTTCAACAGAAGTCTTAACATAAAATTGTATTGGTATGAATATGCAGTGCTCTAGCAGCATCACATACATAAATGCCATCCACCTCAAAGGATATCCCACGTGCAGAAAGNCTTGTTACCACAGCTGATAGGTGTTGCTCCAGAAAAGGCTATTAAGCTAACTGTACGTATCTTTCCGCCCCCCCCCCCGCCCCCCCCGGCATCCTTTTGTTTGTTAACATACACAGAATTTATTTCCTAAAATGTGTGAAAGATGACCACTTACAAGCACTCTAATATATGTGGTTACAGATGTACTTGATATATGTTAATAAGGAGGAAAGATAACTTTAAATTGTGTGTAATGTATTGTATCTTTATTAGGTTAATGACTTTGTCAGAGACAAATTTACCAAGAAAGATGGTTCCATTCCACTCCCCGCAGAGGTCCTTGCTGGAGGCTGTGTAAGTATCCATCCTGTATTCCTAGGAAAAATTGATTCTCAGTCACATACAGTATAGTTGGAATGACAGTT
>WAAD01005593.1:0-13786 GCA_013389945.1 Fregata magnificens
CAACAGCCCAGTAGAGCTGATCAATCTTCAAAGCTAGCTTCCTCAAAGCACAAGAACTTCGCAACATGCAGAAAGTCAAGCAAGCGTGGCAGAAGACCAGTGTGGATGAAGAAGGAACACTTGGCTGAGCTCAAATGGGGAAAGGAAGCACAAAGAAGGTGGAAGCAGGACCAGGCAACCCAGGAGGAATATAGAGACATTGCCTGAGCATACAGAGAAATGCTTAAACTGTTGGAGTTGAAACTTGCTAGGGATATAAAGAAAAGGGTTTCTATGAGTAAATTGGCAGCAAAAGTGGCTATTGAAAATGTAGACCCATGGCTCAGTGGGGCAGAGAAACTAGTGACAAAGGACGTGGAAAAGACAAAGGTATTCAATGACCTTTTTGCCTCAGTTTTTACTGGTAAGGTTTGCCTTCATACCTCCCAGCCAGCAGCAGAGTACTAGGACTGATGCATTACCTGCTTTACAGGTAACTAAACTTAAACAAGTGGATATGCACAAGTCCATGGTTCCACAAGTTGGACATGAGTCAGTGTGCTATGTCCTTCCAAAAATGGACTGCCTGAGATAAGAAGCAAATCAACCTTTATGTGTGCTGAGATTTCACTGGATGAACATTACATTCCATAGTGAATGCCTCTCCCCTTTTTAGCTCCCCATAGTAGTCTCCCACTAGGAAACTATAATGTAAAAATTATCTTTACAATTGGCATCTTTAAGTTAATCTTGCTATCTAGACTATTTTTCAGTTTATTGAAAAATGAAAAAAAAATACCACAGGGCAGCAGTTCAAGCTGAAAATGAACATTAAACCCATAGAAGTAAACTTGGAAATATCTCCTTCATGATCCTGACATTTAACAATGTGGATTAATTTAAACTGTATAAATAGGTAATACCAGTTTCTCAGAATTTCATAAGAATTCATCTTCATTCTGAACCTATTGGCTAGAACTGTCTAAAACAGAGCAGATCAACCGTACTTTGATAACTCATAGAAGCAAACTGTTCTCTCTTTCAGAGCTTTAATTTCTCCAGAAGTGCTGGCATTTCTGTCTTCTCTCAGAGAGAAATGCACATGAGCATTTCAGCTCTCTCTTAATTGAAATTGGTCGGTAAAGGCTGGTTCCAGCACGATGATTACAGTGTGTTGAGCTGGTCATTACATCCCAGGATGCATTAAATTCATCGGTGCTCAAAAGGGAGAAAAGATTTTCCTGTGTTAATACAATGCCTGGAGACAGTGACATATGAGCAGAAATATCACAACTGTCTTGGGAGATTCAAAGTCCAATTCCACTCAACTCAATGTATATTCACCATAATTAGCATTGTATTTTGATTAGGCAGTAAAACAGGCTCCAAAGCAACTTTGCCTTCTGGATGGAAAGATGTATTCTAGTAAGCAGAAATTATTTTTAAAGCTATTTTTCAGCTAAGAGTAATAGCTGTAACACACTAGATATATAGACTATGTGGACTTCTTTCTGTCGCTATAGACTCTGTGACCCATGTAGATAGAATATCATCAATACCAAATAAGCAATAGTAAAACCAGAGTCTGACCTCATAAAAAAAAGAGACGACAAAATCAATAGCAACCAGCAAGTAAACTGATTTCATAGGGAGGCTCTTCTAAGCAGTAGAAGAACAAATTTCAAAATACATTGAGGCCTGGCAGTTATAAACTGACACTTAGCCCACCACTGTGGGCTTAGTGGCCTTAAGTGGCCTTAGCCCACAGTATTTCATAGGCAGTTGTGTATCAGAACAGGAGCTAGCAAGGCAGATCTTCTTGGCTGGAATGGATTAGGGAAGGATAACCAGTTGTGATCCCACTAATCCTGTTCCAGTCTGTCTGGGGATTTTAGGCAAGCGAGCTGTGACGGAACATTTGTTATCTGTGCACTGGCAATGTAGTTGATTTCTCAGTTTCAGAGTTGGTTTTGCTTGGGTTTTTATTTACATATATCTGTGCACTTGTTTTCAATATTTGTTTTTACTTTTGGCTGTACTTTTCCCATGCTTGCATAATTGCCAGTGTTGCTAAAGCATTGTCTCTTTCCTTGGAATTCCCACTAACTATAATTACTATAATTAATCACAATTTCTACATTGTGCTGCTTTTCTGGCATTATATTTTCCAAGATGAGAATCTCTCTACTGATTTACAAGACTCCTCTTGCTTTCATTCAATCTTGATAGTTTCTGTAAGAGCAGACTTCTATATTTGCCAAGCTAAGGGAGGAAAGGATTATTTTTCTGTGAAATTCATAAAGTAGAGTTGATAAGGTGAACACAGAAAATAAGCAAGACTACTACCTCTTGTTCGTAAAAATGACATGCCATGGGAGATGAAGCAAATATTATTTGTAGTAAGAGCATGGTATTATGAGAATTACTTGACATACTACCTTCCAACAGAAACTTGAACTTATTTTGGCTCTGTCTTTGGCCTGTTAAATAAAATTCAAAATACCTTGCCTGTGAAAATTTTCTTCATTCACCTGGTAGTCTGTTCTGAAAACCAAAATGTAACTTTTTATTTTATCCAGATCCCTTCCTTCTTGATGTATCATCTGTTATGAATATTGCAAATATGATGCAGCTGCTGCAAAACATTTTGTTCTATCTGACCTGCAAACCAACCAAAACTTGGAGAGAAGTTATTTCAGTTAGGAGGGGAAATTGATGAGGGGGCTGGATACCACTGAAAATGTGGTTACATATAAGAACATGGAAAGACCTGAGCACAGAAAGAATCAAAGAGACTATATGGTCACATTGCCAACAATTTTTCGAATGAGATCTTACTTCAAACACTGATAAAGTTTTCTGAGGCCATACTGTATTTCTGTGTATTTTTCATAGATAGCTCTACTTTTTCAGACTCATCCTTTTTTCTGGAACTGTACTTTGCAAAACATTCCTGAAGAAACACTGGAGAGGTGATTTAGTTTAATTTAGCTCAAGAGTTATCTGGTTCTGTGTACCATATTTCTAATAAAGTAATATGGCCTACAGAGAACAATAATACAGTTAGACCATTCATCACAAAATATAGCAAAACTAACTGGATTGAAACTTTTAATACAGGCTTTTTTATTACTTACAGGTTTCACATTAGCTATTCTCCATGTGCGACCCTGAACATTTGGGGCATCCTTCTGAGTAGCCTATACATGCCAAAATATCATCAGATTACTAAAAGCAAAAAGCATTCTTAAGGTCCTGTACCAATTAGTTCCAATATATTTCCCCCAGTAATGTATGTATAAAATACCCACTTGCAATCATGTTGCATCAGATAGTTAGCTTGCCTTAATCATCATATCTTCATATTTTTTGCATATTTCAGATCATGTGTAGCAATAATATAGTAGTGAACTCTTACGTGGATTGCTGCAGCCAAACATCTGGCCCACTTAGAAAATATTAGTAACTTAAAACTCAGATATGAAAATTTTGCTTCTCTATGTCCTCAACCATTATGACATTTTTCAAATGCCTTATCTGATACAGAAGGAATAGGAAATAAGCACCAGTTCCTATTTGTAAAGGAAATTTGAAATAGCTGAATGCCAAAAGCTGATATTAAGATTACCTTTTATTCAGATAGCACTTTTCACTCAATGATCTCGTTGTATCAAGATGAATGTGATGAAAATGAAATTATCATTTACAAATATTAACAAATTCCTAAAAAGCCTTGTGAACAATGTAAACATTACTATTCCTAATCCTAAAATTAGAAAGCATTGTACTACCTGTAAGGACTCAAGCTAAGTCAATAGTATTCTACAGATACAGGTAAATTGCGGCAGTTAGCTAAAAACAAGTATCCTGTGTTTTGTAGAAAAAAATATGCTACCTGTAGCACCTCTTCATAGTGAATGAACCATGACATTAAATTAGAAAGATTAGAAAGAAAAATGGTCACTTTTCACAAACGTGTTGTCAAATAGGAAACAAACATGTTGTGAGACACGTGACATTTTTCAGTTATATACACAGATTTTTCTCTGTATTTTAAAAAAATTTTAAAGAAAAGTATTCTCTTTGAGCCAAGGCCCTTAGCACAGATCACCTGACGAAATGTATTTGCATGTTTCAGTCGGTATTACTCACTAGAAAAGTCTGCAACATCAGCTTTCTACTCGCTAGCACTGCGCAAGAATTTCTTCCAAGATCTACCTGTAGATAAGCTTATACTGCTTCAACATGGCCACTTTAAATACCTGATTCTTTAGAAGCTTCATGAATGTTAGTAGTGACAATAAGTTCATTCATAGGCCTATTTTATCTCCTTCCCCAAAAATGTGAGATTAACTCAGTATGTGGAAAAGAGGTCGACTGAGGCAAACTTGCATTAATTTCTTTAGAACAGCACAGTACAAATACATACTAACAATGCTAAACTGTTCTGGTTGGAGAGGAACAGAATTTTGTTAAAATCATTAGGACAAAGTCCCTGGAAAAGAAATATCTATGATAAATCTTTCATCAAGATAGAATAAATCCACAAAAATTATGAATTTCCTTTAGAAAGAAAAAAAACCCCCTTAATATATAATTTGGAGAGATACCTATGCCCAGGAATCAGAAATCTTATGTGTTAGTTGGAATTCACAGAGAATTCTCTGTGCACCAAATGAAATAGAAGATGAAAAACGTTGACAAAAAAAGCCATTTGAAGAAATTTAGAATGTAAAAAGGAAAAAAAAATGACATGGAGTTAAAAAAAAAAGTATATTGTATCTTTTTTGTGGAAGATAAAGGCTTAGTTTCAAATAATCAAAATTTATCTTTAAACAGAAAAGAAAAGGATTGCTTGGCATAATGGACATGCAAGCTAAAAATTCTATTAGTGCCAGTTGCAGACAAGGATACAATTACAGGATTAGGCAAGTATACATGACTCTGTGAAGGATTAATACAACGTTTGAGAATGCGAAGAAAAACAGTTTTGGATGTCATTTCTCGATTCCTCGTAAGCAGCAACTATGATGGGTGGCCTTGTCTGGAAAGCTGATTTAAAATTGTCTTGCATCTCTGAGAAGAAAGCAATACCTAACATCCCAATCGTGTGACATGATGAGTACTATTTAGAACGAGATCTCCCCAAAATTATATAAGGAGCTGTACTGAGTCTTTGGCAGAATTTAAGCCCCAAGTCCAACACCTGCAAGCCTAAAACTTCCATTCAGCTAGTAGAACACTTTGATTACGGTGCTTCCCCAGTGTCTAGTGTTGTGCTTCTCTGCATGAAGGAAAACATTCAAAAATCACTTGCTAAACTCAGAGCGTATGTAGGAACAGAACTGTTTAGCCTACTGTTTAAAGCCATTATCTGCAAGAGGTAAAAACCTAATAATTTCTCCCAACCTTTTTGTGGCTCAGATATTCCAATAGTTTAAAGAAGAGAGAGGTTTTGTCTCAGGATCCAACTACAGTTATATATCCTCAAAGGCTGCCTTGAAATACGTAGCTATTTTCTGTAGATGTGTGGGGGTTTTCTACTAAAATAATTCACTTATATGCAACCCAGAATGTGGAAACAGTTAAAGTGATAAAATACACAATTTATTCCTCATCCATTACAGCAATAATCTCTTGAAGGATAAGCATCTTTTTATTATGCCAACATTAGGGAAACATACCCCTTCAACTATCAGTAAAGAGAAAGTTTGGTATGGGTCTAGATTAATTTGTTAAGTCCAAAACCCATTCAAGGAAGTGAAGCTTGAATCAGTGACTTAACTGAGAGTGTTCCCATTCAGAAAGTGAAGCACCTGCTCAGAAGTTTGCAGAGCTGGGACACTTGGTCTTCCTTTTCAGATACAGTCTTTTTTGAAGCCCTTATATTGTTAAGATTCAAACTTAAGAAACTTATAACCTACCGAAAAAGTAAATCTTGGAACAAGCTTGTGATTTTTAGTTCAGTGGAAACAAAAGAACAAATAAAACCAGTTAAACACACAAACAAACATAACCCCCCCAACATTTTCCCAACAAGGGCAAGGTTTTGTGACGTCTGAAGCAAGATTACTAGTGTCTAAATTCTCATTCCTGAGGACAATGTTTTTTGAGTAAAGCTTTTCCTGACACAGATGTCTTTTCTTACATAAAAGAAGGCTGACAATGCCTTCAGCACTTCTCCAAAAAAAACCTTATAGTTCTTTCTAAAACAGTTTCACACACAGAAACATGACTGATCAACCACTACACAATTTAACTATTTTCACAGTGTGACCATTTTTTAGAAAATTCTTCCTGAACAAAGTCTGGCCTTTGATTATCTAATGACCATGTAAGTTAGATTTTTGGGTTTTTCCCCTTGAATTATACTTTTCCATATAAACTAACAAAAAATAATTTTAAAAAATCACCACACCTAAAAGCTCTTTGTCAAACTCTTTACTGGGGAATCAAAGCCAGGGAAACTGTACTACTTTTTGCCCACTAATATATTGCCTAGCAATTTGTACTGTACATGTGATAGTCAGCATATTCGTCTTAATACTCTTCTCAGGATGTTCAATACACTCTAAAATGCTTCATATTAAAAGAGACTGGGAAATAAAGAATTCAAGTTGTTTATACAATCTAAATTCTTCCCTCTTTGCTCCTTCTTTCCCCTTTGCTCCTAAGCAATATACCTTTTATTCATATGATCACATACTGGTTTTTTTAATGCAACTGATGTGACCGGTATGCAAATGGATAGGACACAGAGAACAAATAACTCAGAAATTTCCGTCATTTCTACCTCCTGTTATGGGTCAATAAATTTAAATATGTTTATAATCCAAATCTGATACTAAATCTAAAATTATTTGTTTCCATTTAAGCTCTGGCATGGTGCAAATTGCTACAGCATGTGATTGTTTCACAAACATGCATCAGATTATCGTGTGATATAGGGCAGAATTATAACCCTATTTTGCAAAAGGCGAAGTGCAGCTTTGGGAAATTAACACTTGCGCATTTCAAATATTTCATACTGCAACTGCTCTAGCAGTAAGACTGAGGAACTCCTTATTGTCTGGTGAGAAATATGGGTTCAGGTAAATTCAAACAGAAAAGGGAGTTGAACCTGGTCTCCCAAGTCTGAGGCGAATAGTCTAATCCCTGACATTCTCAGTATAAAATGACCTCCCTTCACTGTTTTGTGCTTCCTTTCCATTGATTTTATTATAAGTGCCTGCAAATTCCTATTTGACAAGGGTAGCAAAGAACTCTGGTTTTCATAATAAAGAAATCTTTGTTTTTCATTGTGGTAGATACTGAATGTGGTTATTTTCAAATGATTTTTGTTTTGCTTTTAATACTTCCACATTGGAGAAGGATGATCAGTCTCACAGCATTAAGGTCACTGTCATTTCTAAACTGCGAATATGATATTCAAATCAAGTCTTCCTTTTTATTTCTCTCCTTTCTAAAAGTTATAAGCCTTAGCTATGTGACTAACATTTTTAAAAAGAGTTGCATCAGTCATATAATGAAATTGCTACACCTTATACATTATTTTGTCATTCAAAATACAGTAGTGAATAATTCTCAGAAAATAGACGTCAACATCAAAGTCTTATACTTAATTGAAATTGAGTTGCATGGTGCATGAATTTGGGAAGTATCAGCTCGTTTTTACCAACTTTTCATTTCACAGAGTCTTCACTGATAATCAGTTCAGAAATACAGTTTTGACTTAAATAATCCTGATATGTTTGCAAATTATCAGGTAAAATTACAAAAAGAAAGAGAAAATGAGGGAAACACAAAGGAGAGAAGATAGTGAAACAGTGGAGAGGACAGAGTAAAACCAGTGATAGAGATTGAAAAAAAAACCTGGTAAGCAAAAAAAAAAGCATTAATTAGAAAAGAACTAGAAGGAAATGCTTTTCATACGAAGTGAAGGAAAAAATGAAACCTGTAAAATGTGACGAAATTAGTTTACACAGAGGACAGAATTGATTGTTCGCCAAGCAAAAATTATTTTAAAACATTGTAGGTTGAAGCAATAGTGTCTCCTTAGGAACACTCATACTATTATGAGCTACAGCCCTGAAATTACTGAAAGTATGGTGTATTGGGTTTGTGTGGCAAGGTTTTGGTAGCAGGCAGGCTACAGGGGTGGCTTCTGTGAGAAGCTTCTAGAAGCATCCCCCATGTCCGACAGAGCCAATGCCAGATGGCTCCAAGACGGACCCACCGCTGGCCAAGGCCAAGCCAATCAGTAATGGTGGTAGCGCCTCTGGGATAACATATTTAAGAAGGGGGAACAAAAAAACCTGTGCAATTGCAGCTGGAGGGTGGAGTGAGAATACGTGAGAGGAACAGCTCTGCAGACACCAAGGTCAGTGAAGAAGGAGGGGGAGAAGGTGCTCCAGGCGCTGGAGCAGAGATTCCCCTGCAGCCCCTGGTGAAGACCATGGTGAGGCAGGCTGTCCACCTGCAGCCCATGGAGGTCCATGGTGGAGCAGATATCCACCTGCAGCCTGTGGAGGACCCCACGCTGGAGCAGGTGGATGCCTGAAGGAGGCTGTGACCCCACGGGAAGCCTGTGCTGGAGCAGGCTCCTGGCAGGACCTTGCGGACCCATGGAGAGAGGAGCCCACAACGAAGCAAGTTTGCTGGCAGGACTTNAGGCAGAGAATAATCGGGAGTGAAGTTAAGCCCGGGAAGAAGGGATGGATAGGGGGGAAGGTGTTTTAAGACGTGGTTTTATTTCTCATTACCCTACTCTGATTTGATTGGTAATAAATTAAGCTAATTTCCCCAAGTCGAGTCTGTTTTGCCCGTGACAGTAACTGCTGAGTGATCTCTCCCTGTCCTTATCTCGACCCGTGAGCCTTTCGTTATATTTTCTCTCCCCTGTCCTGTTGAGGAGGGGGAGTGGTAGAGTGGCTTTGGTGGGCACCTAGAGTCCAGCCAGGGTCAATCCACCACATACTGATATCTAGGTATTTATTTCTATTTTATTCACCTTTGACAAATACCTGACTTAGAATGGATGCTGTACAGATTAGTTTGGCCCAAAATGTTTTTAAAAAATAAAATTTTATGAGATTGTGACAAAAAATAATGAGAAGATTGTCCTTTTTTAATGAGAAGTGGAATCAGGATTTTTTCTGGTGAAAATGAGAGTTTATTTGGAACCCTCCATTATAATACATGTATTGCAGCCTTGGGCTTGGACAGAAAAGCTTCTGAGTATTAGCTATAAATAGTAAGATAATTTCTACTGTTTTTCTGGCTTAATTGAGTAATGTAAATGAAAACATGCAAACAGCAGAAATGATGGAAAGTAAATTCCAATGCATTTTATTCAGTTTGATAGGGTTTCTTAAGTGCTTTTAATTCTAGGTAATTGGACCTTAGCTTTTACAGAGATCTCTCAGTCCTCCTACAGGATCAATTGAAGTTCAAGGCCTAAATCTTGAAATCGTTATCCATTGTTTTGTTTTCTTCTTCTGTCTTTGCACCGTAGTGAAGTGCCACCTTTATTCTATGTTGCTTACATTTAAAAGTGGGAAAAAGGAATGATTTTTAAACTTCCAAAGTGTAGTGAATTTTGCTATGCCATTCTTTTAACAAGTTTGTCTATCTTAAACTATCAAGACAAAATATTATTTTTAGGATAGAGATTATGCTGTAACTACAGGAACAAACATTAGGAACACAGACTAAGTTTTACAAGAAGAATTGTAGAAACTGGCAGAGCCTGAGCCTTGGAGGTGATTTGTGCATCTACAGCTGGAGCAAGCGCAGTCCAGCAATGCAACCGTCACATTAAAAATGAGACAGGGCAGCTTTAAGAGAGAAACAGGAAGCTGTAACTAGAATCCAGCTGAATTCTGAGCTGGGGCACTTTACCCTGAGGCTGCAAATGAAACAGATGTGCTTGCTGTGAATTTCTGCAGTATCTGGACTTTTTTTGTACCAAAGGTGATAACACTTTCCTTCCTGTGATTTTTTTTTCTTTTATTTTGCACATATTTTCCATAAAGGGAATGAAATGGAGAAGTTGAAGAAATATGTACCAGTGAAAGATGAAGATCAGTTTTATCATCAGGGAGCTGTGGAGTTGCTAGTCTTTAACTTTCTGCTCATTCTTACAATATTAACAATTTGGTTGTTCAAAAACCATCGATTCCGCTTTCTGCATGAAACTGGAGGAGCTATGCTTTATGGTGAGTATACATTCAAGTGCCAGCTTGCCATGGGACTAGTTGCATATTTATGATCAGGCAGTTGATCTTAAGTGCTGACAAAGCTCAGAAAGTGTGCTGAATGAAATGTCATCAGCTCCATAACTGTACAGTAAAATAATAATGTAATAGCATCTCTCATGAAGTAGCTAGAGGCTGACTTGTTAAGGGAGCAACTATCATGAGCTGATTATCCTGACGATGTGCACGTTATGTTCCTCTATGGGCAGATAGCCACTGCATGACACTTCGGGAGTTAAGGAGCTTACTGTTTTCAAAAGAATGAAATGCCCACAGTGGAAGAGATTATTTAATTTGTTTATTTTCCATGTTTGTTTTGTATAACATTCAAATGTGTTAGACTAAGGAGCCTTGTGGATACAGCCATGTTGTCTAATAAAGTTTAAATGATCTTGAGATTTTTCTTCTGGTTTTTCTCTGTGCCTTTGAAAAACAGACTATGAATAATGCCTCTCAAGTCTTCTCTGAGTGCTGTCATTGTACTGTAATTTCAGTTTGCCTGTTTAGTTCTAATCTTCTTTTATGAAGTTTTGCAATATTGTGTATCACCTTCATGTAGAACTTTCTGCATTGTCCACCGATAAGAAGTACTCACTAGTTTAATGGTATACACTTACATGTATAATGATTTCTCTCGTCATTCTCTCTTACTGTTGTTTCACTTTGAGAAAAGTGTGTGACTGCAATGTCTGTTACCATAAAACACATATAGGAGGGTAACACTGTCAAAATGGAAGATAAAGATCAACAGCTCAGTCATTACGCATCGAAATGCCAGCCTGTTTTGACTCAGGCTCATTCTATGCACATCGCATACTCTAGCAGTGTAATACCCCAAACTGGTTTTGTTAAGATTGCATATTCTGAAGAGTATTTGTTTATCACAGCACACTGCATGCAAAAAAACTCTATGGAGGTTCAACTGCAAGCCTGCAACAGAAAAGGCAACTGATCCCTACATTTTGAGATAAGAGCTTCATTTGCTCTTTTCTGTATCAAGCATTTTCAGATTCTCTCAGTTCCATAGGAGGACTGCAGCTGAAGATCAGTCTTCCTTGTATCCCTTTCAAACTATTTCATATAAATTAACTGTATGAAATTCCAAGAACACAGGCTATTTCATAGTCTTGGTTCACTTACTGTCTTCACAAGTGACTTGATACTTTGAAGGAAAGCAAGTAAACAAGAAACTCTTATATTAAGCCAGTCACTGAGTCCTTAACACCTGGGTGAGGAAGTCTGTGGGATCTCTTAATTCTCATCTGCTTTGTATCTATTTTGAAGTTGTGAAAAAGTATTTATTTGATATGTCCTTTTTCTAATCTTGAAATCTGTCGCACATAGAAAACACACTTCAACTGAATCAGTTGAGACTGAAATACGCATCACACGATACTTAGTTAAATGCAATAGTTTTCATTGTCAGACATCACCTAGATTGTTGTTTAACAGTTTTATGGGGTACAAGCCACATAGCATCACTGAGAATACATTTGCTTGTTGCATTTCTATTAACAACTCTCAAAAGGAGAACCATGAGAAACACTGTGCAATATATTCATTATGATCAACTTGTAAATTACGACACTTTTTCTAATTACATGGGTGACTCTTCTATAGTAGCTTTCTTTACACTATTGCGCTGTTTCCCATGTGTGGCTGACGACATTTGTTGAAGATCTAGACAAAAGCCTATCAAAATAGAAATGAAATACGGGGGAATACAACATTACACAATTAAATTAGTATTTAATTAGAGTTTTATCTATCTTCTGGTTCTATTTTGCTGCCTGCCCAGAACATAATCTGCACATCATGAGGACAACCAGCTTATGATATTCTTTTGATCAGTTAAGAGATTAGTGCTCCAGCAGGACAGAGCTTTTGAATTATTAAAACATTCATGAACAAAGGAAACATTCCTCATGATTGTAAACAAACTATCTATTTAGTCTTGCATTATTTATGGCAACCTTCAAAGAGGGAAATAAGCTTATTCGTAGGATCCAAAAAGCTGATGATGTCCTTTTTATCTTTAGAAATTTTGGATATGCGTTTAGGTATCTTTAGCATTGTGGAATAGCAATAATGAAAAGAAAGTGGAATTTCAGAGGTCTTGACAGAGGTGTCAGATCAACAGGCAGCAACTTCGGGAGAAAATCTTCATGGCAGCAAGCATTGACAGTGAGCTAAATCCTGCCCTCACTTATTTCTTGCCTTCGTTATCAGAACAATTCTGCTTTATACCTGCTTTATACCTGTTTTGTACAAACCAAAAGTCTCTGCCGTACAGTTAGCTTTACTCCAGCCCATTGAGCTGTTTGCTAGATACGTAAATAGTGGCACAAGAAATTAATAATTTTGCTGCAAGTGATAGAAGAATATGGCCACTTATTTGCATACTGTGTCCCACAGTATGACAGATGGGTCTGTATTCCTTATCAAGACAGTGTGCCATTAGGGGTATAGCAGTGGAAAGGATGGAGAAAGTGAAATATGAGGAAGACCAGGGGAAAAAAAAACCCCACAGAAATACAAAAACAGGAAGTTTTACAGTTACTGCAAAGTGCTGAACAGCCACAAATTGAACACTAGGAACACCCTGACAGAAAGTTTTATTTGAAGTATAGGACAAATAAAAGGTTGTCTTGGTGGTTTTTTGCATAAGGTTTGTAGGAAAATGTAGTTTTAGGCTGCATAGTTCCAGCTAAAGATAAGCCCATACTGGAAAACTGTCAATTTAGAAATTTTAAAAACTGAGATGTATTAATTTTTTTTATCAAAGCAATGGTTCAACACTAAATATAGCTACATTTAAATTAAAAAATATTTCTGCAGTTGCAAAGAAAAAAACCAAAGCATTTAGCGTAACCCGGAATTAATTCACCAGGAATTAATTAAACTGGAATTCAACATTATTTCACCAAAAAAATTATGTGTACAATATATATATATACACATTTCAAGGCATTTAGCTTGGAAGTATTTAAAAACTCAAATTGTTTTGACACCAAACTGAAAAATCACTCACAAACAATGAAGAATAGAGACTTAACTGTTTATTCATTCATTCCTTTGTTTTCCAGTATCGCACAGAACAAGTTTCTCTGCACACTGTAGCTTGGTTTGACAGACAGACCCAAAATAGTAAACTCAACTTACTTCCTGATTTCCGTCTATCAAGGAGGCAGGTGAATATGAAGGAGTAACTTTGTGCCACCCAGAAAGGGAAGAGCATCCTTTATATGCATTATCAGCATAATTTTCTATACAACAGCATAGTCAGGATTAGTGTGGTAGATCATCTACACAAGCAGTAATGAAAACTGAATGCCACTTCTCCCAGATAAGAGTAGGTGGCCTCTCTCTTAGCACCAGGCCCCGGAAGATGGCCTCTTAGTACTAGACCCAATAAAAGACTTAAGTGCCTATTAGCCAGCTCCTATAGGGCCTGATACCTTTAGATACCTCAATCATAAAATGTTAGGTGCCAAATTCCCCATATAATACATAAATCATGGCCCTCCGCATTAGTGGGGGAATAGCCCGGA
>WAAD01005598.1:7262-17655 GCA_013389945.1 Fregata magnificens
TTTTCAGGAAGTCCCAGAACCAGTGTAAATCTGGGCAGAGCGTGTCTCTGCTGAATGCAGACATCCAGAGGAGAAATTTCTGAATTGATACTGAATGACTGGCTCTAAGTACCAGGAACAGTATAACTGCAGTGGAGTGAAGCTTTGGATGAGACATTTTGCTTTTCAGAAGGGCCAATTAAATGCTGTACAGCAACTAAACTGCTCCAACACTCAAGCAGGCATGTTTTCAGTGACAGTGGTATCTATCTCTACACTGCATTGCAATAAAGAATGTAAACTTTAACTTGAAATGTGATTAAAGGGGCTATGAGCTAGTTGAGAGTTGCCTAAACAAAGAGAATTTCCCCTCATTTCCCTAGCTGCAATGGTTAATGTTATCCCCATAAGGCAAAGGAGCTATCCTGATTGGGTTTAAGTCAACTAGTCTACCTCTGCTGGGAAAAATACAGCATGACTGCATTCATTGTCAAACTCAGACAGTGGAGGAATCAGAAGTTTGGTCCTTCATGTGCTTGCCAAATTGTGCTGTCATTTGGTATTGTACCTTACCCAATGTTTACTTTCTGAGTGATTTATTTATTTTCCATTTCTCAAGAGAATTCTTAGGTCAAAGATTATGGGAGGAACTTTGCAGAGCTACTCTCGGTTCATATCTTTCTTCTAATATAGTTCATTATCAACCTCAGAAAACGTCTGATGTCATAAATCAGTAATCTGCGGCAAACAAGTCTGGGGAATAATATATGTATTTGTACTGACCATCATACTGCAGCAAATTCCAACCTTAGGGACATTTCCTCTATCTTCTACAGGCTTATGCTAAAGAGTCAATATGTTTTAGGTGGAATTAGCTGACATTTCCTTTTGTACTCAAAATTCTAAGAGTACTTTTCCCACCAAGAGTAACAAAACTCAGTATTCAATCTGGTTTTTAATTTCAAGATATTTTTTCCCCAAGGAGTTGTGTGTGGAAAAAGGTACAAACTAGTTACGTGTAAAAGATTAAGAATGGAACACACATCATTAAAAATCCAGTTTGCCCATCACCCCAACTTAAGGTAAAACAATTCTTTAATACCTTGCCCCTGTCTTTGGTTCATCTCTTCTTAATTTGGTGTTCCATTAAATTTGGAATTAAACTATTTGTATTAACAACAACACAACTTTCACCTCTTATTTTGGACAATTGTCTAGCACTGTACATTTCAAATATAAAATTGTTAATAGGGGAGGTCAAAATTTAGAATGAGAGAGAAGAGGAACATAAGAATGTTATCACAGTAGGCAAAAAAAATCTGAGTAATGTAATTTTATTGTTATTTATATTGGTCCATATCATGCTGTTCACCTGAAACTCAGGTGTGGCATGCAAGCCTCTAGGATTTATTAATAACCATCATTAAAACTCATAGAAAGGCATGCTTTTTTATTGTCCTTTACAACCTCTCATAAGATATTCAGCCTCTCTACGACTTTACAATCTAAGAGGTTGTATCCCAAAAATTCCTGTCACTAGTGAGGTTCTAGGGAAACTTCTTTTTCCCTGATGCCATATTTAAGAAACAGACTTCTCAACAGAAAAGGACTTCAATTAGCAAAGGAAAAAAAAAAAATCCACAGTATTCAAGCTCAAAACTATCTGTTGGTTGATGGATATGGCATTATACATGAAATGTCAGCAGATCCTCATTTAGGATTACCAGAGAAATAAATAGTTTTTAATCAATCACACATACTTCTCTGATAGTTAAAATGCAGTTATGGTCCAGGGATTACAGAAACAAAAAACACAGTGAAAGGATACTTTGAAAACATCCCAACTGGGGTGTTGGGTTCTACCCAACTGGAACTTTACTGTGACATTGGATTGGTTTCAGCTATAAAGTTTGTTAAAAAAAAAAGGAAGAAAACAATGGTTTTGTTTCTTGGTGAGAAAATGGGAGATGTTGGAAGATTGGTTAGGGTAATACAAACCTGTAAACTGAAGAGGATATTAGGAAATGAGAAAGAATGAGGATGACTGAATTTAAAACTTCTGTTTGATTCTATTTGATGTTTCAGTCAAATCTTTTAAGGATTCAAGATTCCTCCATCTGGTATCTTTCCTAATTCCTGAGAGCAGATGTTCTACACTAATTGTTATGTTTTCTTTTATTCATGATAAAAAATGAGCCCAGGTTAAGAGACGAGAATGAAAAATATGGCATATAGTGAATACAGATGCTCTTTATTTCCTGATTTTTATTGAGCAGTAGAAAGTTCCTTTTTTTTCAAAATAATGTCACCAGTTTCTCCCTCCTCCCACCCCTGCTAAAAACTGAAGATTAATTTATCAAATTGACTATGATACCAGAGCTTGCCTACAGAAAAAACCTACTTTTTTCCTTTAAAAAAGTGGAGAACTTTCATTAAACTCCGTTCACTCCTCCTGGAATTTTCAAATTGACTGCTGAAGGACAAACCTTTTATTTGCAGTGGTTTTACTTTTCTCAAGTTCTTATTTCTGCAGGGAACTGTGTGGATAATGATTTTTCATGTAGATATATTCAGAGACAAGAAATATTTTTTGTATAACAGTGGCTGCATAATGAGATTTTTTTCCTCCTCTGTTTTGTAACTCGATACTGAGATCTGCCACTTTGTCATTTGGTATGATTTTACTTCGAGATCATTTATTACATTTCTTTCTCTCCTTTGAAATCAATATGATAGGTTTGATACATATAAAATATTTATACATTTTAATAATTATGAAGAGTTTTTCTGTTTGTTATTATTGCTGAATATTATTAGGTAGAGTGCTTAGTTCTGTTTTACACTGAATTCTAAGCATAACCCATCAACTGCAATAATTTATATCTGTGAGGAATTAGACTCATGAAAACTTAGTCTCTGAACATTGTCATAACTAGATTTCTGTGGAATAATATAAATGATATTTAAAGTCACACTCGTTTTCCTTGCACAATTCAGCAGGGACAGCATAGAAATTAACTCTAAATATTGATCTGAAATTTGTTATATTCAGTCTTCTCATTTTTCAAGTCTACTGCTTCCAGATATTTGGAAGTAAATATAAAATAATATTTCTTTGAAAAACTAGAAAGCCAGAGATCTTTATAGGCTCCCATGACTGCTTGTTCTGGAGCAGATTCCTATATGAACATTTCTCCTGGAGGGGCTGGATTCTGCTGAATGTTTTAGTTCCTAAATGAAAGTATAAGTAACTTTTCTTTTTACCTGGCTGTTTTTCACCAGTAGAAAACTTTTCTAGAAGAGTTTACTTTAACAACCAATGGCTCCACTTCTGTGTGGAAATGCCACAAAACCCAATTACATTTGTAGCTTTTACAGTCCCATAACATCATCTGAAGAAGCAACATGAACAAAAGAACATGTAAGAGCTGGGAGCACAGCTTATGGAACATCCTCAGGATGGGCTAATGCATCCATAATCCACAGTATGGTTTGCTCACATATAAAACCTCCACACTATTTAAAAGAGGAATAAAACATCTTTTTTGGATTAAATTTTAATCCACCAACATTTAGAGTGTCATCAAGTTGCAGTCATTAAGTTTGCAAGTGACACCAAACTTGGGGGGGCGGACCAGGGCAGGGCTACTGTTCAGAGGGACCTCAAGAGGCTGGAGGAATGGGCTGACAGGAACTTTATGAAATTTCACAAGGGCAAATGCAGAGTCTTCCACCTAGGAAGGAAGACCCCCTTGAAACAATGCAGGCAGGGGACTGCCTAGCTGGGGCGCAGCTCTGTGGCAAAGACCTTGGGGCCCTCAGGAAGGCAGTGACCTGAAAACGAGCCAACAGTGTTTCCTGGCAGCAGAGGTCATCAGCATCTGAGGCTGTATTCACTGGAGCAGAGCCAGTAGGTTGGGAAAAGTTATTATCCCCTATGCATGGCAATCCTTAGCTCACATTTATGTACTGTGTGCAGTTTGGGTCTCAGTTTACAAGAAAACTTGGGTACTGTGTACAAGAAAAGCACTGGTAAACTCCAGGGGGACACCAAAATGATTGGGGTCTGGAGTACTTACCCTGTGAGGAGATACTGAGAAAACTGGGCTGGCTTAGCTGGAAAAGAGGTGGCTTTGGAGGGACCTGATAGCAGCCTGCCAATACATCTGAGGAGGAGATTGAGAAGGAGGCTGGACTTGTGCAGAATTTACTTCCAGTAGGAGAACCGTAGTATGAAACCAATGAACTTGTACAGTATGGTTTGTCTAACATAATGTATAGAAAATTGTTTACAAAACTATTGTACTCTAAATCTTTGCTGACATTTAGGTAGTTTTAGTGACTGGGGAGTGCTCAGTTTGTTAATAATTTGGAACATCTAACTTTCATTTCTAAGAAGTCAATAGCAATCCAAAATAAAATAAATCTGAAAGAAGACTTAGTGAAACATTCACATAGAAATAAAATAGTTCCTTATCTCTTTTCTCTGGAAGCTTTGAGCAGCAAACTATTTTCCAGCATAGCTAGCGACATTTCTGAATAACTGAAAAAATAAAGTAGAATAAAAAAACAGGTTTCCCATACCCACTGTGTCTTCATTTAATATTCTTGATGTTAATAAATTATTTCAATAGAATGTAATAATGGTAGATTTCTGTATGACAGGAGCAAATTTTCATTTAAAGTAAGACCATCTATTATAATCAGAGACAGGGTACTTGAACTGAAGATCACCACTCAGTTAAAATAAAAAATAATGGAAGTGGCATCTTTAATAGAAAATGTCATATGGATACATGACAAGTGGTGCATATTTAAAATGTTTTCCATAAGTTATGTATGCAATTTTAGATTTTAGAACTTAAAAACCACTTTACTGCCTTTTAGTTGGCATGGGACATTACATCTATATTTTTGTTTGAAACATCAGAGTCCACAAAGCTACTTAACTGTATGCTTTGTATGACAATAGACAACCACTGAAACAAACATGCACTAAAACCACAAACAGTAATTATAAATGCAAGTGGGCAGACAGAACACAAAGTGTTCAGGATTATGGAAACAGTGTGTTTTAGATCATAACAAGTTTATGGAGAAGTGAAAAAAATTACAAATACTTAGTCATCACAAGCTTTTGGTGAAGCAAAAAAGGGTAGGAGTATTTATCAAGGTTTTTATTTTTATTTGTCTGTTGATCACATTATACTATCTTCCACTTATTAATTTCTTGTTGTAAAGAAGGATATGAATCACCAAGAATCATAATAACATTTTTTTTAATCTGGTTCATTTCCTGCCCCCATACAAAATCATTTTGTTCTTCATGACAGTGCCCACCCTTGTTAAATCAACTGCTGTGATTTTTCTCAAACACAATCTACAAAATTATCACCTTACTTTAAACCAAACATATATTGTAGAGGATTGATAATTAATTTGATGATCAATTGGTCTCCTAGGAGCAAGTCTGTTCACGATATATTCCAGTACCTGTTGATTTACTGGTGAGTAAAAGAGACTAATGATAATTCCAGAGATGCTCAGGGAATGTATTGCCTCTTTATTCCAAGAGAAGGTGTTAAGAGGACATTTCAGAAAGACAGAGAGGGAGATAGCACCAGGACCCAACAGTATACATTAAAGCTTTCTAAATAAACGAAACAATGGAATTGATTAACAGGTGGTAAAATGGTATAACGTCTCATTATAATCTATATAGGAAAACTGGAAGGTGGCAAATACATAATCCAGCTTAAGGAAAATGTTCCTGGGCAAAACAGTTCGGTAAACCTTGCAGTACAACAGAATTGCTTAAAATGATATCTAAAGAGGATTGTAGAATGATGTCAGTAGGTACATACAGCATGATAGAGAAAATCAACACAGAAAACCCGAAGCTTCTTCATTTTATGAAAAATTTTAGAGCATATTGACAAGTTGAGGCTAGAAGAGGCAAATTGGACTTTATGATTTGGCTTTTAAAATAAGTCTTTGGTAAAGAAGGTCGCTAAAGAAAGTGAAATAAGCCTACAACAAGAAGTGAAGTTCCAGCATGGATTAAGACACAGCACAGCAGTAGAAGGCCAAACTGTTAGCTTCAGACAAGAATCACAGTAGAGTCCAGGAATTGCTCCCTGTACTTGCAGCTGGACTGTATCAGTTTGAAAGCATGCATTTCTAATCCCATCTAATCAAGTTCTGTTCAAATACTGTACACAGTTATAAATACTTAGTATATACCTCTATACTGATACTAGATGTTTTAGGAATATGACATAAAAGCTACAGCTGTTAAAGTTCTCCAATTTCTCTTGTTTAGCAATAAAATTGTAAATTTTATTTTGGGTTAAAATGAGAGCAAAGAAAAACATAGCCAGGACTACAGGCTGGCGTGATTCAGACACATAAGCCCATCTCTGAGTTGCTTCAAAATCTAATCCAAGTTCAGGAAGAGACCTTCAATGAGATGAGCTCAAATTTCAAGTGAATAATGAGACAATAGCAATTAAAAAAAAAAAAAGAGAGAGAGACAGAATGGGTGATTACAATTCCATGAGATGTACTGTCCAGCCACTCTTTTGACAGACTGATTGAACACCCTATTAGCATTTTTTTTCCTAATTTGGGACTTTTCTCAGCTTTCCCTATTGAACTGACATTAACAAGTATTTATTTAGCAACAGGCTTGAAGTTCGGTGTAAAATATTAAAAAAAAAAGAGCTATCTTGAATCGTGTCCAGACACAGTAACTCTAAGGTTTGACTCTATTATGCTTGCAGAATTAGAAGAGCTATATAATACCATCCACTCAACATGACACTGCTCCATGGAAATGTGTAATTACATACTTATGAGAGTTATGCTCTTTATTTACAGATATAAATCTCTGATTAAAATTTTTTTTATTGAAAGTATCGTAGATAAATGTATACTGTATATCAAGTACAGAATAGAGACAGTCTGATATTTAACCTTACAAAAATGTGGTGTTAGTAAAGTACTCTTAGCACTTGTACTAAGGCACGAGGAAAATATTTTATTTCAATTTTATGAATAAAGGTCAAAACCTATGCTAAACCTTGATATCACTTAAAAGAATGCCACATCGAAAGCATAATCACCATGGCCAAACCTCTCAATTTCTCATTCCTGTATCCTAATGTTTCTGAAAAATTTGCTCCTTCCTTTTGGCGCTGTTGTTTGGGAGCATGCTGTTGATTCTATATCCTCCAATCTTTGGGCTTTTCTGAAAAATCTGGGGAGAATCCCAGAACACAAAAGTTCCACTGCAGCCAAGAAGGGAGAAAATAATTTGTTGACACAGGCATATTCCCTCCCAACTTGCTTTATACAGGATGTTGTAGTGTTTGGTGACCTTCCCTCTGCACCAGCAGTTCCACTTTCCTAACACAGATTTGGATAATACTTCCAAAGCTTGGGTCAGGTTATTTAGGAATATATTGACAATCCTGCAGTCTAACAGCAAGGTCAAATCAAGGTGGGATTCACAACAAATGCTATACTCACAGCCATCCTGGGCATCAGAGGCAAGGGGCAAGTAAATCAGTGTTGCCATATCCTCAGGCTCCTCCAACACTTGGCTTCTACATAATGTGAATTTGAGTGATGGGATGAGAAAAAAGGAAATCTGCCTCTCAGACTCTTCTTAAAAAAGTTTCCCATCTTAAATGTCTACTATCCTTAGGCATTACGATGTTTTAACATGCATATCTTTAATCTTGGCATATTTCCTTTGATTTCAAAAACTATTAGTGTGTGATGTCACATTTACAGCTAAAATCAAATAAAAATGCATCAACGATAACATATTGTTGACCTTATAGCCTAACAGCTAGTGCACAGTCAACATGAGGTCAGAAATAAAATGGTTCTTGTACACATTCTGTAGGATCAAATCTTCATTACTGGTAGATGACATATAAAGAAGAGAGTAAGCTGCTAATAAAAGTAAATATTTAATACAAAAATCTTTTGGTTTTATGTTATTTTATTTTAGATCTACAGTTTTGAACTGTGATTTAGATCTGTCCCCGTTCATCTCACCAGAATTTTCCTTTAGATATATTTTGTTGGGTTTGTTATAGATATAGTTCTCTCTGACCCCAATTCTGGCTCCATAGAAAGTTTTGTCTTTTTGTTCATGTGAATAAGGTGTTGTTTATTCAGGCTTGGGAGAAATCTTATCAACGCGTATAAAAGCCTGGCTCTGTGGTACCCAAGGAAAGGACAAGGGGTAGTAGGCACAAACTGAAATACAGTACATTCCATTTAAACATAAGAAGAAACCCTTTCTTTATGGTCTGAGTCGTCAAGAACTGGAAGAGATTGTCCAGGGAGTTTGTGGAGTCTCCATCCATGGAGATACTCAAAACTTGACTAGACCCAGACCAGGGCAACCTGGTCTAGTTGATGCCGTCAACATGGGGGGTGGACAAGACGATCTCTAGAGGTCCCTTGCAACTGATCAGTGATTCTGTAACTCTGTGATTGGTGCCAGAAGTTATTGTGTGAGACAATGAAAGATACTGGTTTGTGTCACACCTTTCAGGATTCAGCTATAGCTGCGTAAATAAGACACACTTCATTAGCACTTTAAACTGGAAATGACTACATTTTGTAAGTCATCTCCATTTTAGCCAACATTTAGCCAACTGTGAATCCACAGTTCAGCACTTTAGAAGACCTTGTTAGAACTGCTAAGTGTTAGTACATGGTTTTTAGTTTCTGTTAGAGGTTACAAATGAATAAAGCTCTTTCCTTACCTAGGACTAAAGCATAATATTCGTACTAGGTCCACAGAGAAAAAAAACTCTTCTAATCAAAGAGCATCAACTTCCTTGTCTTAAATACAGCTGCTCATCTGTGTTTTAATCTGTGTATATAGTGATGGATTACCACAAATGAATTTATTCCAGCCATGTTCTCCTCTCTGATAAAAGAAGTGTCACAAATTTCAGCTGGTCTTGGTCATTCAGAACTACAATGTATGTTTTTAGTTGTAATTTTGGCATGTTCAGCTACAATTGAAATGGTTTAATCAGTACATTTTCATGCTACTGAAACAATATATTTTTAGAAAATACAATATAAAATAAATATCGGTTGGATTTTAAACTTGACTTGACCGTTATTCTGCACTTTGTAACATCCACTTTTGTTAATGTCATATACAGGAGAGATAGCCCTTGAATGTTATAGGGAACAATTTAAATCACTTGTGTCACAAATGTGTTAATTACAGCCCTCTGTAAATAGGTTTGGCTCCAAAGTCTAATTATGACTTCAAAAATCTAGCTGACTCCAAAATCTAACTGAACTTCTTCAAGAAGGATTTATAAATACAAACATTTCCAAAAGAGATATTAAAGCTTGCATGGCTTATGATCTGCAGATTAAGTCGTCTCCAAGCAGGCCTGGACATGCTAGCCCATAACAACCTTTATAGAGCAGTACAGACTGTTACATTAATAATGTCTTTATTTAAAGAACTGACAAAGCTCTGGACACTCACTTGATTTAGAAAACGCTTCTGTGTATGTATAAGTACAGTATATCTTATCTATTTTCTATTCATATGTTTCCATTGTTTTTGTAGTGCTTGGCATTTGCAAAGAGAAGTTTTATTGTTTTGCTGCACAATTCTTCTCCACAGCTATAATTCTCAATGTCATTGCAATAGCTTGTCAAATAAATTCTCAAAATAAAGGGTTATTTAATTAAGTCACAGGGCTAAGAAAGAAGATNCTGGAGGATACCGCTCGAAAGTGTTTCACAATAATTTTTAGAATTGCAAAATGCCTTTGATCTGACTATGCTCTTTAATTTGCTTTGCTGCAAAATTTGGAATATTTTTTTTCATATGCATTTCAGTGAAGTTTCATCACTTATGTATCTGGAAGAAAAAGATTTANTTAATTGAATTTTGTTCAGACAGTACTTCCTAAAATTCTCCAGTTTTTATCCGAATCTATTATGAGATTGAGAATCTGTCACTTTATACCTAGCTCCACAAGTATCCTGTTAAGTTCTCCTCCTCCCACCACCCAGTTCCTTCTAATTTGTACTCAGCTAGATTCTGTTTCCAGTTATATCTCCTGCTTATGTCTTAAGTGAAGACCTGCTAACTATTTGTGCATATTCTCCCTTGTATACACTGTAATTAAGTTACCTCTCAGCTTTTCTGATGAATGAAAACTCAGTCATCCATTGGAAAAAGTTTGTCTAACTATAGAGTAATTTTCTTCAGTTCCTGAAACCTCCACCTTTTGGATATCTTCTTAAAATCTATGGCCTTTACCACATACAATATTCCAGGTAGGGTTAGCGATCAATCAGGGAACAGGTAGCTAAAATACAGAGAGTGAAAGGCTAAAGCTTAAGACCATTGCTG
>WAAD01005600.1:15913-28424 GCA_013389945.1 Fregata magnificens
TTCAACATATACTTTAATGATACATATATCAGGCAAGTTAAAGTACACAGCAAGTTAATCATGACAGCTTTGACTTTTCAATATCCATATGTACATGTGGATACTTATGTACATATTTAATAGTGGGAGAAAGCATATGTGTAAGAGTTGTGATCTGAATGCAGAAATCTCCCAAAGCTTTTTTTTCCCCACAGTTGTTGATTTGTCAGCATGTGTTTTCAAGTACAGGTAAAACAATAAATGCAGCTTTGTACACATTCATGTGGAAGCCAGTGAAAAATCTGAAAAAACACTTACCTTCCTTTTGCTGTGTAATAATGTTTTTCCAGCTAATGGTTGCTGTGCAGATATGGAATGAAATAAAATAAGAACAACGAGATAGAAAAAAAAGAGAAGCAGAGGGGGGAAAAATGCAATGGAGAAAAGATTTCGTGGCAGAAATTCAGAAAATGGATGAAGTGTTAGTGAGGCAGGGAAATAGAGGAACGTAATTCCAGGTGTCAGAAACAGGAAGGGAGATGGTTCTTTCAAATGATGGCAACCAGAGCAGAGCGAGAGAAAATGATGGAAGGCAGAAATGCACAGGGGAAGGGGAAGAGCATACTACAGATAGTTATCGAAGTTTTCCAATCACCGTCTCTCACTTTGTCACTTCTTTCTATGCAGTATCTGCATAGGTACTCCCGCCGGGTGCAATATCTGAGACATCCAATTTGCAGAACAATTGTCTCCTATGTGTCTCTTTTTTCCCTGTTAAATTAGTGGTGGGATGTCTCACAGCTTAAAAGGTGCAAGCCTGTGATCTAGCCTTCCTGTGTGATCTTGAGACACTCCCCAAGCCTAGGTCTAGGGAAAACCTCTCATAAGCTTTGGGGCCTAATTACAGAACTAGAATCTTTAAAACACCTGCTTAGAGATTGTCTAACTGCATAGTCATACAACATTTGGAGATTCCTGAGTTGTTCCTCAGGTAGAGGATATGCACACTAGTTCTTCCTGTGATTTACGACAGTGAAGTGTTGGAGGTGCCTGGGTGGGATTTCTGGTTCTGAGGAATAGGTGATGTTTCCTCAATGCCCATTAGACTGTTGCTTACTCACATGTTTCATTTGCTGTTGTGACTCCTAGAGTGAGATTTTAAATTCTGCTTACTTATGCAGTACTTATGCTGCTTAATACCCTGTACTTAACAGATAGCTGTGATTCTGTGGTAGGGACTAAGCATCCAGACATTTCTGTGGATCTGGATATTAGGCTCCCTGTGCCTCAGTTCCACACAATTTTTTTGACTCTAGAAATAAATCCATTCCTGAAGTAAAACAGATGTATTCCTGAAAGTATATTCATTCCTTCCTTGAGCCATTCAGAAAATCATAAAAAAGGCTTTTCTGTTGTTTTTTGGATACTATGAAAGAATAAAAAAGTCAAGTAAGTCAGACTTTGCAGACAAATAATCTATGGACTGTTACAGGATATGGTATTGTTAAATTATCACCAACACACTACATAACCGCTAATCTAAAAGTTTCAGCTGGTAGAGTATTTTTACCATTTCCACTGGGATAAACTTCCACAGAATAATAGGAATAGTTAGAGATGCTCTGGGAGGTCAATAGGGAATACCTGCATTAACAGAGCAATCCTTCCAGTCAGACTGTGAGACACTAATTGGAGAGGCATGCCTGAATCGCTGCGGTACCCACTGCATTCATTCTCTGTTTAAGCAGACTTCAACTTCCAGGCCTTGAAATTGGCAGGCTTTGCCAAAGTAAATGAGCTGAATAAGATCAAGGACATACAGATATATATTTTAAATAATCTTTCCTTTCTCTTTCTCTCTCTCTCTCAGCATTCAGGGCCCTACAGTGTGATTTACTGTGGGAGAGAAGACTGGATTAACGAATACTAATGTCTGACATTGTTGTTCTGTTCGTTGTAGATGGAATTTGTGGCATTAAAACTGGTGACACTAAGCATGGCAAAAATTAATAGTGGTGCTAATTACATTTCAATAAATTAACTTTATAGTCTTTCAAACAGCCTTTTACTAAGGCAGGTGAGCATCAGTCCCATTACATGTTGGACAAGACCATTATAAATCAAAAAAGCAAAATCCCACATAGAGAGAAAGCTGGGGAGATTTCTGTGCAGTTCTTTTCTCAAAGCATATCACAATGCTAGATAAAGCTGCATCAAGTAGCCTTCTGGATCAGTAATGAGCAGGAGAGCTAGTAATGAATTAGCCATAGATTCAGACTGTCCACGGATAATGAAAATTACCTGCTGTTTTTGAAACTCTGCTTAATGTACATCAGAAATTTGCTGCTGGACAAAGAAGGAACGATTTAAATATGTCAGCTTTTGATGTAAATTGTGCTTTGAAAATGACTTGATAAAAAGAGAAATGTTGAAGGATAGCGTGTGTAAAACATTTGGGACGTGTCTGGTGCAAGCATGGGCCATAATTTTTTAGTTGGTTGTATGTATTTCACTCCACCTTCAGTGAATCTTGGTTAATGGGATTTTTCTCAGGACTGAAGACCTCTGTCATCTATTTCATAAAATTTTTGGAAAGAAGAGGAGTGGAAGAAATCCAGACTGCAAATTCAAAGCCTGTGATTTGAGCACAACTTATTAGCCAGAGTGTGACTTTATACAATTGGAGTGTGGCTTTCTTTAATTCATAAAACTCACTTATGCCTCACTAATTCAGTCCAAAAGTTACACAAAGGCTGAAGCTTGACAATCACAGACACAATGGGCTTTATGACACAAGAGACACTTAAGAGATGATAGAAATTCAATGAAGTCAGAAAAGCTGTAATTGCTATCACTGACTCATGCTTCAGCTCTGTAATTCTTATGTGTGGGTAGCAGCAGTAGAGGACAGTCAATGTGTCTCCACAAGCATCTGGACAAAGAGAGCAAGGAGTTCACAAGTGAAGCTGTGTCCAGTGGGTGCATGTATACATTTACTCCATTGTGATTTCACATCCCTTGCTAATTAGCTGCAAACCACTAAGCTGCTTCGTACAAAGTTGTATTCTTACCCTCACCCTGCTATTTCAAAATATCTTTCAACATATGTGTTCTTACTCGATTGAGCTTTAAGAACCTTATGAAGAATGGGAAATTAAAGAACTTTTCACTTTCCGTTTATTGTATTATATGTATTTTGAGTTCAGCATATATTCAACCGTGTTTATACCTGTTTCTTTAAGTCCTTAGAATTTTTTTCCCTCTCTCACTCATCAAAAGCTGTCAGCTGCTTCACGAGCTTCTCTCTCACACACATACCCAGGCCCAGCTGTGCCAATAGAAAATGTGCATCCAGATATTTAGCAAAATAGGGCAGACATTTTTATGGCCACTGAAATATCAATAAGATATGAGGGAATGAATATTTTCTAGTCTGGCTAGAATAGAGGCTTTCTAATTCTAACACCACAGCCAAGTACAGATGTGGGCAGCTTGTTGTCTCTTCTATTTGCAGTGTACAGCCTATGAAAATGCTTTCTATACTGTTAAACAGTTTTGCTGAAGCTGGAAGATCTGGTCAGAAAAGAGCATACTATGACTAAGTCTCTAATTGCATTCGATGGGAGACTGCAGGAGGAGCAATAAGCACAATGTGCTCAGCAACCTGACTGCTTTCCAGCTACATATGCTCTCATAGTCACTGTGGTTTTTTTGTAAAATTGTATAATGACTCCTTCTTTAGACTCTCAGCATAGATATGGTTTGATAAATGCAATAGGCAGTAAGGAGTGAATTTAGAAGGGATGAAGTTACCCTGCTTGTCCTCCTGGAATATTCTCCAGAGTCTGGTCTGTGGTGGGCTCAGGGATGTTGTAGACTTGATGTTCTTGATGAACTAAAATGCAGCTTGATTTTGCTTCTGTTAATAATCATCCATAAGTGGTTTTAAGTAAAAAACATTTCATATTGGCTGGGGCAAGTGACGGGACAATACTATAATTTAAGGGGACACTGGCTAATATAACTCCAACATACAAACTGCATAAAAATAAGATTCAGTGAAAACTAGACTTCATTACAGAATTTCTAGAATTGTTTTTCTAAATTTTCAAGGTGATTTTTAGTTCACAAAGTTCTTTTAAGTCTCCACAGCACAAACGGTGCATAATTATACTAAAACATACTGGGAACTAGATACTGGAAAAGACTACAAATATAAATATAAATAATCTTTTATTTCCCAAAAAGTAAATAAAACAAGCAGCATAAATAAAAAGAATTGGATTATGTTTCTAAAAAAATAACATTCATGGATGTATACAATTACTGTTAACTTTATTTTTACTTGATGAAATAACTTCATTTATAACTACAACTGAAGTAAGCTGGAGAGGTAGGATCTCAAACTCTCAGACACAGTGGACAGACAAGTAGAAGGGGAAAGTTCCTCAGTTTACTAATCTGAATTGTTCATTCCTAGCTCTATATTTCCTCTTCATTTAAATTCAAAACTTCCTTAGCATAGTTCATTTTGATGTCTCATTTTTGATGACCTATTGATCTCTGGTGGACGAAATCCCTTTTTGTCTGTCAGCCTTTTTCATCCATTTGATCGGAGTAATTGTCAGCCTCACCAAGGTCAAGGGCCTGCTGCTAGATAAAATCAGCATTTATATAGAATCCTTGGGAGGTCAACCATCTTCATCTCTCAGCAAAGGGGAAATAAGTCGCAGAGTTTATTTATAGTCCTTTTCTCTTTTCTTTCGTTAAACGCTAAATGGGCCAGATTCTTAAAAGGATTTGGTAATAAAAAAGTAGAACAGATGTCAAACACATAACATTTTAAGAGTTTGCAGATCTGCTATGCTGTTTCAGATTATTATAAAGAAAGCAACCGCTCACAGAAAACTATTAGACCAACCATTTGTGTTCAGTTCTGAGGTTTTGGTCGTTTTGACAGTTTTTAGTATCTGAAATCCTCTATTGGTGTATAAGGCATGATTAGCTAATCTGGACCTGGAAATAAGTTCTTGCTTTGGATTTAGCCTAGTATTAATATAGTCATTTTAAGGTTCTTAAGTGAAAAGTGCTGTATAACCATATATTGTTGCTTCGTTTTAACTCAGACGCACTTCTGGCTTATCATATAACCAGAATATGCTATATTTTCCAATATAACTATTTCCAAGCCAATAGCACATCTATTCACCTTTACAGCATAGAGGCAAGAACAATTTAATTAACTCTGTATCATCCTTGCTACATGACTATCTAGTCCTAGCCTTAAGTATCTTCGATAACCTTGTAGTAACAGAGACAAAACTAAAACTGAAAAGTTGTGGAAAGCTGACAGCAAAGTGCTGACTGATGTGTTCTTGGGAAGGTTCCTCAAACAAATTGCTAGTTGGGCAGACGTTTAATTTTCTTGGCATACCTCCTGTGATCTGCAGCATTGAACTTCTCCTGTGTATTTAGGGAATAATTTATCATATTCCTTCTAAAGTAGGATATGCATTGCAGAAGGAGAAGATAATTTTCTCTCAGAGAATTAAAGTTATTTCACTATACAGAGACCCACCAATGAAACTTGTATCAGTTTGTGTTACAGGTAGTCCTTCAATACTTTTCCAGACAGATAGCAGAATAAGCAGAGACAAGGCATAGAATTAAATATTATGTTTCTTAGGTTCTGAACACAAAAAAGAGACTTTGAGAGCAGGGACTGTATAGTTAAGAGGGTAAATAAAGTATCAATTTTTTATTTCCACTTAATATTGTCTTATTAGCTTCGTATGTGTGTCCACGTGTTTTCAGACAGGTAGAGTGTTTGATTTATCTTTTTATTACAGCCCTGCACTGAAAGCTCACACAGTGTTAAGTAGCTAGATGAATCCGAAGTCCTTTCTGATCCATCTTTGTTTCCCAGGACAGATCTCCCCCTCTTATGGGGGATGATAACATACCTTCTTTTCCCTCTTAAAACTGTCTTTGCCTATATTAAGACAAATATTGTTAGATTTTGACTTTTTAAACAATGGTTTCATAAATGCAAGATTATCTAAAAGTCCTGAACACAAAAATTTTTTTTTCACTTTAAAGTCATGTTTACTACGTTGATTAGAAAAAGATTACCTTAAAGCATGTTTTTTCAAGTGCAGACAGAGCATTGAGGTGCATATAATTTACCTCAATGCAACCACCCTTTAGACTTTTTTAGGTCACATTTATGATATACTGTATCACTCAAGATAGATCATATTTACAGTATGTTTTATCAGTCATGTCTTAACATAGGACATTAAAGCATTAACTCTCACTTGTTAAAAACTCGTTAAAAAGCAAATTTGGTCATGAATTTCGTATATAAAGTATGGTTGTACTGCTACGACTATGAAGAAGGAGTTTAGCTTATACTAGCTGGCAAGGGAAACCTTTCAGTCACGACAGATTCTGGAGCAGCGGAAGAAGTGGCAGCTGTAATGCAAAATATCAAACTGAAAATGGTTTTGAAGTACCTGTTGGTGACTTGTCAAATGTTGTTATTTATTTATTTATTTCTCAGCATCTCTGCCCAGTAAATTTCATTTACTACCACTCTCATTTTCACATCTCCCTAATGATATCTGCCCGCTATTGATAATTAATCCAGATAATGACACTCCTGGATGTGCTGCCACATCTCTGGACACTGAAGTGTGTCCAACATGCCATTAAAATCCCATTAAAGCTTTATACACCAGTCCCAAATTAAAAATAAACGTTGATGGTACATTTGAGAGAATACTGATTGCACTGGCCTTGCAATGCACCTTCCAAAAACTGTAGCAGAAAGGACTTTCATGTGACAAACTGAGATGGTGTTTATTTATTTCTGTTCCAGGGCAAACAGGAGTTCTCTTTTAGCTATTGGACCTTGAGTCTACAATTTTTAATCTGCTCCCCAGCAAAAGTATAGCATACTCTCATACAGCGTAGGGGATGTCTCTTTTCCTGTGGAACTTCTTACATACTCCTTTGTACGAGTGCAGAAAACTAGTCCTTCCTTACTGATCAGATTTCAGTTTTCATAACTGTAGTTTACCTACATATGTCTCACTCTAAATTAATCTCATTTATTTATTTATTCCCATAACCTATCACAATATTTTCTGCTTTCTCACACAGAAACACAGAATCGTATAGGTTGGAAAAGACCTTTAAGATCATCAAGTCCAACTGTTAACCTAACACTGCCAGTTCACCACTAAACCATGTCACTAAGCACCAGACCCAAACGCCTTTTAAATACCTTCCCTGGGCAGTCTGTTCCAATGCTTGACAAACCTTTCAGTGAAGCAATATTTCCTAAAACCCAGACTAAACCTCCCTTGGTGCAACTTGAGGCCATTTCCTCTCATCCTTGGGAGAAGAGACCAACCCCCACCTCGCTACAACCTCCTTTCAGGTACTTGTAGAGAGCGATAAGGTCTCCCATCAGCCTCCTTTTCTCCAGAACCCCAGTTCCCCCAGCTGCTCCTCATAAGACTTGTTCTCTCGACCCTTCACCAGCTTCATTGCCCTTCTCTGGACACGCTCCAGCATCTCAATGTCTTTCTTGTAGTGAGGGGCTCAAAACCGCACACAATATTCGAGGTGTGGCCTCACCAGCGTCAGGTACAGGGGGATGATCTCTTCGCTAGTCCTGCTGCCCACGCTATTCCTGATACAGGCCAGGATGCTGCTGGCCTTCTTGGCTGGTTATCGACCAACACCCCCAGGTCCTTTTCCACTTTTCCCACCGTTTCATTTCAACTTTTCAAAATCTTTCTCTTCTTTCAGCCTCACACTTCCAGACAGTTGCTTTGAAGATGCACCTGGTTTTTTATGCTCCTTTCTTATAGACAAGCTTGTCCTTTGATTAGGACTGACCCCTGTCCTTTTTACCATCTTTCCCTGTCCCACTCCCTTCAGTTCTTTCTACCCTGTAATGCTTTCTGGAATCATGTCACCATCTAACCATCTGACAAACTAATTTCTGATCTTTAGCATTTTTTATCTCTTAGAAGCTGCAAAGAAAGGAGTAGTGTTTTACCTCAGGAGTTTGCTAAGGGAACACAATGAGTTAGAGAAACCCTTAACTCGGTGCAATTGCACACTCCTAAATAGCAGGAGTCATGTAGATAGTTGTTTTTACATTTCCTCAGAAAATTTGAGTGAGGCAACCTGGATTGCAACTCAAAAGCCATTTATTGGTGCTGTGAAACTTGGCAGAGATTTTTAGTGGGAGAAACAGTACTGAATATCAAAGAATTATTCACATGGACAATTATGTGCAAACACATAAAAAGTGATAATCTTCCAGGGATATAAACGAATTCCGAAAGAGAAATATTTGAATAGTCATGATTATACAACAGACTTCCTTGCTTTTTAGGTTCCTTTGTGAAATATGTTTGTGAGTAAAAGTAGGTTATTAGCTAAAAAAAAAAAGTAATCTCTAGTTTTTTCCTTGTATTCCTAAGTGCAGTAGTTCACATGGACACTGATATGACTCGCTTCACATATAGTGAGTTGTGGTTCGCCTTTTGGTTCAGACTAGCTCAATGTGCAAAGCAGATCTTTAACTGATGTAGCATTTTCAGTTGGATGACAGGTACCACAGTTGTATATGTGAAAACAAAATAGAAGGAGGGAGGGGATGTTGGTCAGATTTTATTGGAATGATTTTTTAGTTTCTGGTGGAATAACAGCAGGCTGCTAAACAACACTACCCAGACTGTGACTTGATGTGGCATTGTGATCAAGATACACCTCTGTCATGAAATTCCCCCCTTGCTTCTTTCTTGCTACAAAATTTATGACTATACCATCTCTTTCAGTTCAGCAAATAGGGACATTTAGCCAAAGCTCTTCCCCTTCTTTCACTTAATGTACTTGTTTCTAATGTGCATGGCTCTGGACTGAGATTTGGAAGGCTCTAGGGCTGTGAAATTAGAAGATGATAGGGAAACTGGAGGGAGAAAATGTTAATTAATCATTTTTGTCTTTTTGCATGGATATATAATCTGAATGTAAATGTAGCCTGTAAATGTAGCCTGTGAACTTAATTTTATATATTATGTGTTTTACAAGGATTGGTTTTTTAAAGCAAAATAGAGGAAAATGTTAATATTACTGACAGGTGGAAAACAATTCTGATTTTGAGTAGGGGATTAACTTTGTCCTAGGAAAGGAGAGGAACTATATAACTGTAATAGTACTACAGAGAAATGTGTTCCTAGCTGCCTGCCTGTGTCACAGTCACAATATTTGTGTAGATATGAGGTGAGTACACAGAGTAATTTTTAAACAACTTCTGAGGGGGCAGGTCCCTACTGTACAAGTATACTTGTTGGTTTAAGAAAGTGCACGTGTGTAAGTCGGTTCTGAAAACCTGACTTTTATTTATTTAGTTGCTATAAAATAATGTCACACTTATAAAAGTTTATAATAATGACTGATGCTTCATGTAGGACATACAAAGTGTTTGGTATCCCTCAAATAGCACAGGAATCTTTGCAAAGGGATCTTACTGATCAGTGCTGAAAGTAAATGGTAATTAAAATGATCAGATCAAATACAGATCTATATTAGAATGATAGAATAATCAGAATGCACTGCATAAAGATATTATAATTATTGTAGAGTGTCATTAATGCAAAGATTTTGAAGTACTCATCAATACTAATAAATTAGTTTAATTAATACTCCTTGTAGATGACATATGGAATATTATATCCATTTTATGAAGAAAAAAACTGAACAAGTCAGAAATACATCCTAGATTTCCTGAGTTTTAATCCCATGAGTTCATCTGTCTTCACTTCTTCACAAAAATATAGGGGTGAAGTGCTAAAATCTCCAAGTGCATGCTGAACACATTTTTTTCTTAAATACCCAAAGGAAAAGACTCAAGAAAAGATAAAATTTCTCAATAAATTCTTCTGATATACCCTCTGTATAATTCATACTTATTCTCAGAATCTGTTAGGCCAGTATAGAATGCCAGAAAATATTTTTTAATGCTTCACTCATCTCCAGCTGTGCAAATTACAGCAATATAAGGATCTAAGTGAAACCCCTTGGGTACCTAATAAAGAAAATTAAATTTCACAATGTCCAAAATACCTACTTAGGGGCATTACTGGACACGAGAGGGAAATTTTTCACAATGCGAACAGTCAGCCATTGGAATAATCTCCCCAGGGAAGTGGTCGACTCTGCTACGCTGGATACTTTTAAGACTCAGCTGGACAGGGTGCTGGGCCATCACACCTAGACTGTGCTCTTGCCTAGAAAGGTTGGACCAGATGATCCTTGAGGTCCCTTCCAACCTGGTGGTCTATGATTCTATGATTCTACAAATCCTGCCTCCGGTATCCAGATGTATCTGAAGCTCTTCTAACTATATAGCTGAGTAGACACCTGACAATTGAGACCTGCTTGGGAGACTAATTCAAGAAACAGAGACCTTGGTAGAGCAAGGAGGGGAACATTAATGAACTTGATTGGTGCATTAAGATTGGTTTCCCCACATGAGGCGGAAATATAACTGGCAGTGAAGAGAAAACAGTGGTGTGGTGTGGCATGGCGTGGCATGGCATGGCATGGAGAAGTATTTGTTCTTTTTTTTTTAAAGTAGTGCTGGCTAATGCTTGTGTTTCAGCTGAACAAGCTTCTAATTTCTACCTGGACTATACATAAGACAAATTCTAGATCTTCACATATCTACAGTTTGATGAAACCATCACTATTGTAATATGGAATAATGAAGAGTGAAAAAAGATGTGGACTGGGGCTGCAAATCTTAAAAACTGACTGAGTTTCAGCAACAATTTGGGGGTTTCAAGTAAGGTATGTGAATGAAAGGTATGTGAGTGAAAGTCCAGCAGATATTAAATCTATCTTTTCTAAAAAAACCCCACAGTCCTCACTTTGGCCAATATTTCAGTGTCTCAGTAATTGTTCCTTGACCTGTGTTCAGAGGTTCTTTAATTTAAATGATAGCATTTAATATTTGACTTTACAGAGCTTTTTGTGGTGGAAACTTGGGGCTGGGGTGGTGGGGGCTGTCTTGGAGCTAAGAAAAATGACAAAGTCACCAGACCATGATACTAATAGGCAAGAAAAAGCAAAAATTTTCTATGTCCAGCTTTACAGGTAAGTAACTTGATCTTTGGCTTTTGAGGTTGACCCAAAAATATATGTGAAATTTTGGTTGCAAAGATGACTTAAAGAACAAATAGGAAAAAATTGTAAGTAATTTTTTTAATATTGAGACTATATGTCTGCCATGAAGAAATCAAACAATGGAGCATATAGTGACAGAATGATTCTTCAAGTATGAAATGACTATATGGAAGGGAGGTTTTAAAAGACTAATTTATCTTGTCACTGGGAACAATTTCAAGGGAAGATCTCAGCTTTGTATACAACTGTGAAACACAGCAAACTGAGAACCTGGAAATAATTTGCTAACCTGATATTTCCTCAAAACTCCATGTTTTAACTGAAGGGGAAGAAATCCTATTTCAAGCCTATGAAGCAAGTAATACAGCTACAATAAACTATGGAGAGTATATAAATATGCATATACACATACTCCTACTTCTTACGGAGCTGACTCAGAAGAAATCAGCTTTGTGCCACAGACTTTGTAATTCTACAAATTGATTGGCTCAGATAGAGGGACTAATGATTATGGACTAGGGAGTTAGGTCAATGCTATGAAACTTGGGAAAGTGTTTGCCATCGTATAGTAAAAATAACATTTGCTTTAATATTTTATCACATATTTTCCTCACTTCCTCAAGGAGGAAACACCTATGTTGTGTCTACTCATGTTGCATTAATTATAAATAAATAAATAATTATGAACATGAGTATCAAGCTACAGGGGCGTGGTGGGTTGACCCTGGCTGGATGCCAGGTGCCACCAAGCCACTCTATCACTCCCCTCCTTAGCAGGACAGGGGGAGAAAATGAGATGGAAAAAAACCTCGTGCATCAAGACAAAGGCAGTTTAATAAAAGCAAAGGCCGTGCACAGAAACAACAGGAAAAGGAAAACAAAGACCCCACTCCCCACCTCTCACCAGCAGCGACGCCCAGCCACCTCCCGAGAAGCAGGACCCCAGCACATGCGGCAGCTACTCCTGAAGACAAATGTCGCAAAAAACGAATGCCCCCCTCCTCCTCCTTTCTCCCAGCTTTTATTCCTGAGCAGACGTCGCATGGTATGGAATAGCCCTGGTCAACCCAGGTCGGCTGTCCTGGCTGCCCCCCTCCCAAGATCCCACCCACCCCCAGCCCACGGCGGGGCTGGGGGGGGAATGTTGGAGAGACAGCCTNATCATTAACATCTGTTCCCCACCCTTTAACATCTTCCATTCTGTGGGCTTCCTTCACTCCTCCAGATGTTCACAAACCGGCTATGACATGGGCCCCATCTGTCAAGATGGGTGTTGAGGACAGGAGAAGCAGAAGGAATGTGGCGAGCCAGACAGAGCCCCAGC
>WAAD01005601.1:7324-33628 GCA_013389945.1 Fregata magnificens
GAGCCCCATTTTATCAAGCTACAATAATTATGGAAATATCAGTAAAGTCTCCATTTTCTACTCTTTCATAGAGCTCATCCAACTAGGCTTGTGATGTCCTGTGACTGCTGCTGTTTGTGCCATGGCCTGTTTCTGCCCTCCCCCTAACTGCTTGCTTGCTTATTTCTTCCCCCGTTGTTCCTCATTAACAGAGACTAACTAAACAGCTCTATTTCAAGGAAGCATTACTGCTGCAGGCACAGCGCTGTCCAAAGTAAGACCATTTATTTCAGAATTTAAATCTGAACAAATCATAAAGTTTAGCTTTACAGTAATTTTTTCCAATACATTTGACCAGGTGTGGGCCTAAGCAGCAAAAGCCAAAAGACAGTTTACAGTTTCTCTAACCCTTACGAATATACACAAGATTTGGATTTTCAGATCCATCTCTAATAAATTATTTGTCGCAGAATGTTCAGACATCTTGAAATTAAATGATTGTCAGGATTTCTTTTGTAAAGAAGCTCGGGGTTTTGTACCCTTGGACAACTTCCCTGAGATATGGACATTTCAATAAATATTAGCAATCCATAAAGCGCACTATACTGTCACTACTTTTCCTATTATGAAACACAGGAATAGTAATTTCACACACTAAAAGTGACAGAAAAAAGTCATGGTGCTTTATCAGAACAGAAACAAATTATTCCCTAACAGATGTACTTACTAATGCAATACAAAGAGTGTGGCAGCACAAGCTATCAGGGAGAACGTGAGGCTTGAAAACTATTCAAGTGCCATGCATACAGGTATATAACCCTATATTTTCTCCCTGAGGCAAATTTCCCACTGACTTCAGGGCCAGATTTGCCCTGAATAAGAGGGAGAACCTTGTCTAAGAAAGATGCTGCAATGCAGAGCTTTGTTGAAGAACCTCTCTAGGGACCTAGATGCTAGCAAAGGTGCCCCTAGAGAGCTCACCTAATTAATTTGCCTCTGGTGTTTTAGCTCTAAATAGATACCATACTTTCTTTGAGAAATAGCAGCCCTGTGATATTACTGTTACAGGGTTTTTATTGTTGGAACAACTGTCACTGAGGATTCAAAATTATGGCTACTTACGTTGCACGGCTAGCGTGAACATAACCCTATGTGTTGATGCAACAACAGAATAAATCCATTAGAAAATACTATTTTAAGTCATAACTTTCAAAGATGACAAATTATTGAAAAGTGTTTACTCTGACATACTTAAAGCATGAATGAGAAATCAAGTAAGCAAAAAAAAAAAAAGCCCTGAACATCCACACGCCTCCCTCAAACTAGCATCAAGCCCAATTTGCCAAGCAAGGATCTCCAAAAGCAGAGTAACATCCCAAATTATTTCTGAAAGTCTTTGCCTGAGTGGTCTTCCTCTGCCAGAATTAAAGAAAAATCTTCAGCACACTGAACACTTGAGCACTTTTAGCAGGAAGAGAGGTGACAGGAGGAGCAAAATCCGTTGCTGCTTTGGGATATTTGATATGCATTTCAGATAGCTGGGAAAGTAGGCCTGGACAGTTTGTACACTCAAGCCACATTCTTGCCTCTTCTGTTCTCAACCTGATCACCTCCTTATGGATCTTTCAGCTGGTCACGCATATTATATTTAACACAGCCTGGACTGCTCCTTTGTTGTGCAATTTAACAAAATAGTGCGCACTACCCTGCTAAAAAACACCAGAGATTATACAACCTACTCATGCTTTTTAAACATAATGGATGTCTATCTGGTGGAAGAAGCTCCTATCTGGAATGATAACCTTGATTAAATTGTTTTAAAATCAATTTGCAATGCAAAACTCATGTCAAAGAAGCAAAAAGGTAAAGAAAAATGTCATTAGAGACAAAAAAGGTAAAAAAGATAACTCACCACCATCAATCACTTGGTTTCCAGGTGTTGTTTCCTGTTCCTGTTGAAGCAAAAACATCACCTTGTCAGACACCTGACTTGACTCTGCTACACAAAGCATTCAATGGCTAAGCATGTCTTGCTATCAATCTGTTTCCAATTTACTGTGCTGCTTCCCTCCAGATTATTCTAAAATGGCTAAAGAAGCCAAACACTGCCATGCTGGGCAGAGCCAATACAGCTAAAGGTATGATCAACCAGTATCCTCAAATAAGCATCTCCAGTTTCATCTCTTTCATTCAGTCTTCACATGGAAGACCCTCAGATCTTTCTTGCAATCTTTCTTGTAAAAAGAGCTATTTCTCAGCACTGCACTGTTGATAGAATGACAGTCTAACAAATTTTTATAATGTTCTAATACATTTTCACCTAATGAATTCTAGGCAGCAACACAAAAGGTTGGTGGTGCCATGTTTTGTTCTTCTTCTGCCATATTATGTAATACAGAAGACCAACAAGCCAGAAATAATAAGAAAGGAAAATTACAGGTCTTTTTTATGCTATAGGACTCTCGTTCAATGCCCTACCTGTGGCCACAGAAACAAAAGAAATTTTTTTTTTTTAATCCTGACACGTTTTGCATATAATAAAAATTCCTTGTAGAAATATGCTGGTAGAATAATTCCTGTAGTCTTGGTTAAACACCAGCTGTTCAAACCCAAATGCAGATCAGCACAACCTGCCTGATATTGTACAAATTACCAAGCTTTTTACATTTTTTTATATTTCCTTCATAGTTTTTTATCATTATTTGTCCCTATTCCTACAATCCTTACTTATCCTATTTTTCTCAAGCATCTCAACAGAATATTCTGACGAAAACATATACTGAGCTATGCAGCTGGAGATCCAGGTTCAGAGAGTGGACGCAATTTAAATTTTTCGTCACAAACATCACTAAAAGCTGAATTGGAGAGGAAAATATAGGTATTAGTAACCACCAAGTTCACCAAGAAGTAAATTTAGCTCAGCAGTATCTGTGCTGATAATTGCATCAATGCCTTTCAAGATATGGGAAGCTTTTCCAATGGGAAAACTCATGCCTAAAGAGAGAAATCCGGCTCTACACTGTGATTTAGCAGAACAATTGAAGTTTGAATTCTCACAAGTGGAGACCAGAATAAAAAAGCAGAGTAGCATCTATAGTTGTGAATACTACCTAGCCCATGAGGTTTTTTTGCATGAACCAGGAGGATAGTGCATATAACTGAAACAGACTGTTTGAAACAGTCGTACAATTTCCATCCGTGGAGGTTTTAAAGAACTGGCTGAATCTGTAACAAATGTTTTAGGTATAGCTAACCTTGTTTTGTGATACAGGAATAAATGGATTACAGCTCATGATGCTTTCTAGCCCTGCTTTCTACAATGCTGTGATAGAGAAAATGTTTCAATGTAAATACTCTGAGCATGGATTTTATCATGGGCAGTACAGCCTGAAAAAGTAATACAGTCTGAAGCATGCCAATTCTAATAATAGCATTAAAGTATAGGTAATTTATCATGGGCAGTACAGCCTGAACAAGTAATACAGTCTGAAGCATGCCAATTCTAATAATAGCATTAAAGTATAGGTAATATTTATTTTATTGGCATTGACAATGACAACTACAGAAAGGCCAACAATAAAAACTGAGCCCCTTGCTTGTCCATCAGTAGCATGACCCTGCTGGCACTCCAAAGACCCTCATGGCACATCCAGTCTAGGATCTTGCCTGAACTTGACATTTCTCTGTCACCACCACATCCTGTTTTCCCCAAGCACAATACCTGCAAGACTACTAGAAAGTAGTGGTTCTGCTATTATCACCAGTCAAGCCTTCCTACCCAGTAAGCCTCTTCTGTGCAGAGCCTGGCACCCAAGGAGCAAGTCTGCCCTGCTGAAGAGCTCTAGCTGGAGTCCTTGGGCATCTGGAGCCCATTCACAAGAGCATTCCCAGAATGATGACGAGACTAGAAAACCCATACCACTTTCAACAAGCCTCCCTGGAGTAATTATAAACAACCCAGCCATGCACAAGATAAACAATCCCCAGTTCAATTGCTGAACAATTACTGTTGCAATAACCAAATAGAAGAACAGAGATTTGTGAACAATAATATTTGAGTCCCAGGAGATAAAGAGGAGGAAAACATCAGATAAGTGTGTTAGACTCATTCTGCACTCAGGGAAGCACATACATTTGTTCTTGGTTTTTCATTAATCATATGCTCTGATGTATACTCATCCAATCAGATTTTGTTCTGAAGATAATATAACATTTATTAATGGAAAAGCAGAGACGTTCTTAATAAGTGACGTGTCACTTCTTCCTGAATCTTCAAGTGTCATATTTGCACATAGAATGTGTTTGAAAAAAGGAAATGGAGAAAAACAACAGCTGCACGGACAATGAATACTTTTGGAGTTAAGCCATTGCAATGTCTTTATTTTGCTAAAAATCTCTTGATGAATCATTACTAGTTTTAATTGCCAGTGGCACTGATAAAAATGATGTACTTTGAACAGCAAAGTGGATTTACAGTCTTTCATCAGGGTCCAGATGTTTTAAAACGTACCTAAGGTGTATCCCGTATGTAAGCTCTTTGCTGTAGATTTAACAAAAGCATTTGAGGAGTAAAGGTAGGCACACATCACGGTGCTAAGAGATTGTTTCAAAAAAATAGAGATATTGCTGTTTCCACACATTCGGGGTGGTGTTCAATCAAAGTGGAACATCAGTCAATCCAACATAATAACATGAATTAGCCAAAGGAATGAAACAAATAATTAGAGGTAGCCATGGATCTAGCCACTTGAGTAATCTAGGTCATTTGACACAGGGAGCCTTAGAACAAGAAAATTATGAACAGATTACTTTTTTCAACTAAAAGGACAGTAAACCTGGTCATCTTCTGTACTGCAGATGAAAAGAGTTTCTTAAAAATGTAAATGGGTTCTTCTTATTTCATAGAATCATAGAATCATAGAATCATTAAGGTTGGAAAAGACCTCTAAGATCATCAAGTCCAACCATCAACTATCACCACCATGACTCCTAAACTAGGCCCTGGAGTGCCACGTCTACACCTTTTTTGAACGCCTCCAGGGTAGACGACTCCACCACCTCTCTGGGCAGCCTGTTCCATTGCCTAACCACTCTTTCAGTAAAGAAATTCTTCCTGATGTCCAATCTAAACCTCCCCTGACGCAACTTGAAGCCATTTCCTCTCGTCCTGTTGCTAGTTTCTTGGGAGAAGAGTCCAGCACCCGCTTCCCTACAACCTCCCTTCAGGTAGTTGTAGAGAGCGATAAGGTCTCCCCTCAGCCTCCTCTTCTCCAGACTAAACAACCCCAGTTCTCTCAGCCACTCCTCATAAGACTTGTTTTCTAGTCCCTTCACCAGCCTCGTTGCCCTTCTCTGGACACGCTCCAGCACCTCAGTGTCCTTCTTGTACTGAGGGGCCCAAAACTGAACACAGTACTCGAGGTGCGGCCTCACCAGTGCCGAGTACAGGGGCACGATCACTTCCTTACTCCTGCTGGTCACACTATTCCTGATACAACCCAGGATGCTGTTGGCTTTCTTGGCCACCTGGGCACACTGCCGGCTCATGTTCAGCCGGCTGTCGACCAGCACCCCCAGGTCCTTTTCTGCCGGGCAGCTCTCCAGCCACTCTTCCCCAAGCCTGTAGCGTTGCATGGGGTTGTTGTGACCAAAGTGCAGGACCCGGCACTTGGCCTTGTTGAACCTCATACAGTTGGCCTCGGCCCATCGATCCAGCCTATCCAGATCCCTCTGCAGAGCCTTCCTTCCCTCGAGCAGATCGACACTCCCACCCAGCTTGGTGTCATCTGCAAACTTGCTGAGGGTGCACTCAATCCCCTCATCCAGATCATTGATGAAAACATTGAACAAAACCGGCCCCAGAACCGAGCCCTGGGGAACACCGCTCGTGACCGGCCGCCAACTAGATTTCACTCCATTCACCACCACTCTCTGGGCTCGGCCATCCAGCCAGTTTCTTACCCAGCAAAGTGTATGCCCATCCAAGCCGTGAGCTGCCAACTTCTCCAGGAGAATGCCATGGGACACAGTGTCAAAGGCCTTACTAAAGTCCAGGTAGACAACATCCACAGCCTTGCCCTCATCTACTAGGCGGGTCACCCGGTCATAGAAGGAGATCAGGTTGGTCAGGCAGGACCTGCCTTTCATGAACCCATGCTGGCTGGGCCTGATCCCCTGGTTGTCCCGCACCTGCCCGGTGAGCTCACTCAAGATGAGCCGCTCCATGATCTTCCCGGGCACCGAGGTCAGGCTGACTGGCCTGTAGTTCCCCGGCTCCTCCTTCCGGCCCTTCTTGTAGATGGGCGTCACATTGGCTAGCTTCCAGTCATCCGGGATCTCCCCCGTGGACCAGGACCGCTGATAAATGATGGAGAGCGGCTTGGCAAGCTCCTCCGCCAGCTCCCTCAGCACTCTCGGGTTTCATTTCATGAAATGATGTAATACTGATTTTTTTTTAAACAAAGGATAAGTGATTTAATCAAACTATAGAAGACAAGATTCTGATAAGATCTTATTATCAAACTTCATGTGGGCACTGTTTTGATTTCATTTTTCATGTCATTTTATGTTGCACATGGGTATTCACAGATATAAATTTTCATCTACAAAAATATTCTTTGTTACCTTTTCTACCTATGGGATTTGTTTGTAAAGTCATATAACTGCCCAAAGCTATCCAACCAAGAAAAGGTCATCTCATTAATTTTAAAATTCAAATCAAGCAAATCACACTCTGATCAGAGAAAATCCACAAGGAGAAACAAGAGCTAAATATGACAGTGGGAAAGACATGATTAGCTCTAGCTTTTAGAGATGTGAAACATACAAATTGCCCACTTGTCTTTCCAAAACTTCTCACAGAACACCAGCAGACTCTTAAATTACCTGAAGCACTACTTCCATGTTTTTCACTTGGGGTCCGTACAGAGTATAATACCAAATATGCAAAGTTTCATGTATGCAACCATGGAACAAAAAAGTCATCCGAAAACTGTCTGCACTCATGTTTGAAAGTTCTGAAGTAGGCAGCTACAATAAGAAAGAACAAAATGAAAAAGGCAACAAGTTGTCCTTTTTTTACAAATTCAAGATCCCTCCCACTGAGTATTCAAGCTCTTTTTTCTTCCACAGCTTCAGTTCCAGCAGAGAGGAGGGAATCAGAAGGAGGAGGACAGACCACCACCCTGAAAGCTGGAATGAGATGAAAGATGAAAGGCATGTGAAATTGGAAAGGGGAAGGGGAGCAGAGGAGCTCCTGAGTCAATGGCTACAGCAGCAGAAGTCTATGCTCTTGATTGTTGTCTCACATAGATAAAATCTTCACTTCCTTCCTTAAGCCCATGTTTTAGACAATTGTATTCAAAGCGTAGAGGCTAACACTGCTATATTTTATGCAAGAGGAAGCAGCATCTAGAAGACAATCCAAGAAGCAGAAAAGGTCTTCTCCTGGCTCTGAAGCTGAATAGCTTTTGTACCACTGTGCTACAATCCTTTGACCTTCCTTCCCTTTGGAAGAAGAAGCCTTAATGTGCCTCTATGAGAGCCTATGAAGGATGCAGGTATTAATCTGGTATTTGGCATTTAAAATTTATTGTGCATAACTTTCAGGGTTCATTTTTAAAGCATTCCATATTGCCTCCTGCATTATTATCAGAGCTACCATAGGTACTACAGGATCCAAGCTATACCAAGGCTTCTGGAAGTATCTACCCTAAGATACCACACGTAACACTGCTATCAGTTCATAGGGCTGCACCATTGTAGAAGAAACAGGTCCCTTATTCCACACACTGCAGGTTCATTTTTCAAGTCAGTTATGGATTACACAAATCTGCAGCTTTACCTAAGTGTAGGGTACCCAAGTCCCCATGTCATCTGTGCTGTCACTTTCTCCTACAGGAAGGAAGAGAAGACAGCCAGGGAGTGAAACTGATATGGTTCTGAGCTACCAGCCTTGGAAGTGCTTTGGTCCCACTCCCTGCTCTCCTAGTCTCTCAACCAGGTCAAGTATCAAAAATAGCACCTCATTATCTCTAGGCACGCTTGGGAGGATAAACACACTAAAGGCTGCATGTTAATTAATAAAGCATTGGGAACCAAAATGTTCTAGGCTGGCTGCTTTGCATTTCATAACAGTGGGCTAAATTTTGTAAGGATTATTTCTTACCCTAAGCAGGTTGTTTCAAATAACTATGCCCTACAACAGGCAGTAGAGAGGATGTCTCTGGTTTTGTTCCTAATCGCACTTGTGTGTTCTGGAGAAGAATAGCTAGGAAATGTTTTCTTAGTAATACTTTCGATTTGATCTGCCATTGTTAACTGAAGGACACACTATTTCATTATGTTTCTCTTCCTGGCAGCCTGCACAGTAATTGCACACAGTAGCTGGAGACAAGTGGACTAGCAGTTTTGGAATTATGAACAGGAAAGATGCAAAATTTGAAAATTAATCTCCTCTTCTCATGGTAACAAACAACTGAAGTATTTATAAAAAAGCAGTTTTGCACCAGTTCCATTTTGCTGCGCACTGAATAATGTCAACCTATTATGAAAGGTTTTGTACTATTCAAATAGTAAATGAGATCCAGCTCCTTCCTGGAGTTCATTATTCTACAAACTTGACTTTCATGGGGGTCCAAAGGAAAATAAAAGGATTTTTGAGGAAGAGATGCCAATTTCAGCTGGAGATTAGCGTGCTTTATTCCACTGCTCCTATTGTACATGACACTGGAGAAGGAACTCCTAGATCAAACCCAAAATGTGGTTTGTTAGTGAGGTTGGACTGCTTACAGTATGTAGCATAAGAGTCACGCCTGTGAGAGGAAAAAGAAAAATATTACCCACAGAATGTGGACACAGAAACTGTTTTTTCCTTACTATAAAAGTCAATCCTATTATTGCCATGACAGCTACTTATTTTTCTTTTGTTTTTCTGAACCAAATCTTCAGAAGGATCATACTACTGATGTTTAACTGCAGGTGGCTCTTTTTTTAAATGGAAATAAAGATTTCTTGTTAAAATGCAGAAACTAGTTCTCACTTCAGCATCCAGATCAGTAGATGGGTTAATACATGTGAGGTGCTGAGCTCTTCAGAAAAGCCAAGTCAGATAGCCAGAACTAAAGTCCTTTGTAGAGGTTACGTTAGTGTATTATTGTTGGTGTATGCTGTGGGTTAGGCTCACCTTTCCCAATAACATTAAAGCAGATATTGAACAAGTGTTTCTAGCTCAAGCATTGGAGCTAATGTTCTGAAAATTAACATGGGCAGTTTTAATAATTGAATATGTACAATTACTGAACTCTCATGAATTAGATTTGCAAAGCAATTACATGTATAAATAACTGCATATTCACTGTGAGAATGATGGCAAGCAGTACTGAACAGTGGGGCCAAGCTTCCTGCCATGACAAATAAGAAGGGAACTTTGTTCAGCTATACATCTAAAAGCCTGGCAAAGAAGAGAAGACTGCTAGTATCCAAAAAATATCAGGAAAATAAAACCGCTTCTCATTGTTTTAAGCATCCTATCTGAGACACGAAATAATACGTGTCTTTTTTTCAGTGTTTAAACCTTAACAGAATAAAAATAAAGGAACAGCAATATAAAAGAAAGTGCTCAAAACAGGAGACATAAGGCATAGGGTGTTCTGGATAAAGGCAATCATCTCTTCTCTCTATAAGGCTCCATAATTGCACCCCTGTTATATCTTTCTGAAAGGCAGAAACTTAATCCTTGATGATTTTGTTTCTCTTCAGCACTTTCTTGAAAGTTCTATCTATATGCATGTGAAACTATACCTTCAGGTCCTTAAAAGAAAACCAGTACGTGGCCTAAGGAAAAGGATGTTGAAGTATTTGAAACAGTCACTTTTGGGAAACAAATATCTTTTTTTAGATGCAGGGTATGAAATTTGGGGGGGGCACTCTTCTGTATAGGACTCAAGAAGTTTTCTTTCAACTAGTTTAATTCACTGATCGGTTTATTAAACCAGATCATGTTACCATGCAGCCATCACAAGTGGGCATAACTCGGAGCATAATCTTAGGCTACCTATTGATGCAAATGAATGCACATATTCTTGACCTATCTTGGGAACCCCATCAGCATACCCACACAAGCTCAGGACTGCCTGAGTTAACTGGGACACCCTGGGAGGCAGGCTGTGTTAGCCTGGACAGCAGGATGCAGTGTGCATGCAGATACAGCATTTGTGATAAAAAGCTACTTTATGCAGACATCTCTGCATAAGTCACATCCCTTGTACAAAAGGGGCTGTCTGTGCTTGAGCATTATACAGGCTTGATGCAAGCTGGAACTCCTAAAAATCTACAAATTAAGTGATAAAATAAATCACCACTACAACATTTTATTTAATTGTTGATTTTGTAAACATATTATAAAATTCCAGAGCAGGTTGGAACTCAGGTCAACGTACCCCTGATTGTGCAAGATTTCTTCCATACACATTCTATTTTTTTAAACCATTATTTAAAAAAAGGAAAAAACCTCAAATGACAGGGTTTAATCAGGAGAAACTATGCCACAGTATAATATATTTCACTGTTAGGATGAGTTTTTTCCTCCAGATGTTTTGGCTAGAATTTTTCAATTCCACTATTCCCAGTTACGGTCCCCTTTTTTCCAAGTCTGAGTTCTTCGCCCTCTCTGGAATTTCCATGTAACAAATACAAAGCCATCATGGTCTGTCTTGGAAATTGTTTGGCCAAACTCCCCATGTTTAGTTGCTTTTATCTTTCCTTATTAATATGTTCTTCCACCCCCTTGAGCATGTTTAATTCTTGATGGGCTGTGTTTGAGAGTAGAGATAAAAAATGCAAGGAAGAAGGATGGTCTAAGTTAACATCAGGTTTTTTCCAGCTAACTCCATAATTAGAACTTGTTCAAAACTGTCCTAGAAGAATAGTTTCATAGATAGGAGATCATTGGTTATGAGGAGCAACAAACAATATCAAACAAAGCAATCTATCCCTTTTGTTTGAAGCACTTAATCCTAACTACTTCAGGTGATTTCCACATGGTTGACACATAGGAAACCGATGACATACGCGCTGGCACTAAAGAACTGTGCGATGGAGAGAGCTGAAGGAGAGGGTCAGTGCCACAGGAGTGAGAGCTAGTATCTTAAAGGTGGATCACATAGTAACAGATACTCATGAGATAGAGGAACAGCAAACATCTGGAAGGCAGATCAAATTATTTGGCAGTGGGAAGGGGAACAGGATGGGACAATGACGTTAAAAGCACTGAATCGCAAGGATGAGCCCAGTCTTCAGTGTTGTACAGATTAATACAATATTAAGAGTTTATAACATAGAAACTTCAAAACAACATGTCAGTACCGTGCTGTGACATATGTATTTTAGATGTACCTGAAGCAGCCAACTCTATCCTAGTGTATTGGGTTTGCGTGGCAAGGTTTTGGTAGTGGGGGGGCTACAGAGGTGGCTTCTGTGAGAAGCTGCTAGAAACCTCCCCCATGCCTGATAGAGCCCATGCCAGCCGGCTCCAAGACAGACTCGCTGCTGGCCAAGGCCAAGCCCATCAGCGATGGTGGTAGCACTTCTGTGATAACATGTTTAAGATGGGGTAACAAAAAACCTGCGCAGTTGCAGCTGGAGAGGGGAGTGAGACTATGTGAGAGGAACAACCCTGCAGACACCAAGGTCAGTGAAGAAGGAGGGGGAGGAGGTGCTCCAGGCGCCGGAGCAGAGATTCCCCTGCAGCCCCTGGTGAAGACCACGGTGAGGCAGGCTGTCCCCCTGCAGCCCATGGAGGTCCATGGTGGAGCAGATATCCACCTGCAGCCCACGGAGGACCCATGCCAGAGCAGCTGGATGCCTGAAGGAGGCTGTGACCCCATGGGAAGCCCGCACTGGAGCAGGCTCCTGGCAGGACCTTGCAGACCCGTGGAGAGAGGAGCCCATGCCAAAGCAGGTTTGCCAGCAGGACTTGTGACCCCGCAGGGGACTCATGCTGGAGCAGTCTGTTCCTGAAGGACTGCACCCCGTGGAAAGGACACATGCTGGAGCAGTTTGTGAAGAACTGTAGCCCATGGGAAGGACCCACATTGGAGAAGTTCGTGGAGGACTGCCTCCCATGGGAGGGACCCCACACTGGAGCAGGGGAAAAGTGTGAGGAGTCCTCCTCCTGAGGAGGAAGGAGCAGCAGAAACAACACGTGATGAACTGACCGCAACCCCCATTCCCTGTCCCCCTGCGCCGCTCGGGGGGAAGAGGTAGAGAATAATTGGGAGTGAAGTTAAGCCTGGGAAGAAGGGAAAGGTGGGGGGAAGGTGTTTTAAGACTTGGGTTTATTTCTCATTACCCTACTCTGATTGGATTGTTAATAAACTAAACTAATTTCCCCAAGTCGAGTCTGTTTTGCCCGTCACGGTAACTGCCCAGTGATCTCTCCCTGTCCTTATCTCGACCCACGAGCTTTTCATTATATTTTCTCTCCCTTGTCCAGTTGAGGAGGGGGAGTGATAGAGCGGCTTTAGTGGGCACCTGGCATCCAGCCAGGGTCGACCCACCACACCTAGCCAGGGTAGCAAAGTGCAATAGTACAGCAGACTGACAAAATCCCAGCATATATTTAGTAGCTGAAGTCTACTCTGCTGTAGACCTACTGCCATGCATGTATAATAAACCAGTTTTAATTGGACAGTTTAGACATGTCATGAGCTGTAACCGTTCCTCTGATCACAGCAGGGCATACCCAACTCTAGCTGAAGATGTAGATTGTTTTTGATTTTTCCTCCTAGAGTTTGAGAATTGTAGGCACCTATATAGAATTACATAAACTCATATATGCACACGTGTGTACATATATGTATATGTACATGTATATATATATGGATTTGGAGTTTCAATTTGTGACTCTGATCCATGGAGTTTCAGATCCAAATTTGGATCCAGCTGCTTCGTTTGGGGAAGCGGGTGCAGGGAACAGAAGGATTCAGAGTTCTAAGGTGCAGCAGTGTGGATAGAGGTTCTGAAACTAACGCAAACTTTGTGCAAAGAAAGAATAGAGGTATATTTTCATTAAAACTAAGGAATAATCTTTTTGATCTTTTTAACAAAGGAGAAAAACTTAAGAGCAATGCTCTACAGGTGCCATGTGTGTTCTTGTAACAGCCGTCCATTTAGCTTCAGATTTGGTTCACTTGTGAAAAGCTGCTGTTTCAATCAACTCCCAGTAAAATCACAACACACCCTTTGTGTGCTGGTGGGCACAAGAAACATCCCCATACTCCAGCTCATTTCCTTGAACACCTGGATTTCTGCTTCCTACACCTGAACTGAGCATCTCTTAGAAATGCTAAGACTACCAGGGAGAAAATTGCACTTTACGCATTTCTTACACAGTAATACAGTTGGCCAACACGATATAGGACTGTTTTGCAAGAAGGCAGAATTTATCTCCCAAGTGATGGGCCCCATTACACTGTTAAACCAAGGCAGACCCAGTGCCTGCAAAACATGAAGTCTCAGCATGAAGTATACAGCATGATGATTCTTATTCCTTTTCCCAACCTGAAATCTACGTTAAAAGGAGTCATCAGCAATAAGAGGACTGTACCGAGCAATATACAATTTAGTACATTTTTAAAAAGCAAGTTCTTTTGAATACTTTCTGTCTAAAGTTTCCCTCTATCTGGGCACGAACCTCAGAGGTTCACCACTATGTTATGCTGAAGCAGAAGTCCATAAAAATAAGTGAACTTAACGTCTTTATAAATTATTTTTGAATTGTGAGTTCCTGAATTGCACCTACTGATATACTAATACATTACAAATACAGTCTCAAACACATTAAATGTCATTTCTTTCTCACCAGGAATAAATTTTAAGAATTGGTACAGTGTATTAATTCAGTATTGTAGCAAATTTATTAATTGGCTAAAGCAGGAACCAGTGTTACAAAATAAGAGGCAGGAATCATTTCAATAGCTATAGTATATGATCTGCAGTCCCACGAAGCAGTAAAGGTTTTTCTACATTTCTGCAGTGCCAAAATTAGGACCATCAGCAGGAGAAACACGTGGGATATAAGTTAGGAATAGAGTCTTACACAGGAACTAATCAGATACATAAACAAAACAGGTGAGATTTGCAAGGATCAGAACATAGACAATATGCTTATTTACCAAGAACTAGAAAAACGCTTTAGAAGGAAATATGCTAATACATACATGACCACGGGGATGCTCTGACTTATGACATCTGGCTGCTGTTCTTAAGAGCTAAGACGCAGTCCTGTAAATCCGTCACAATACTTGAATGTAATTACTGGCAGGAGCAAAGGGATTCATAACACGACTTGAAGTTGAAAAATATCCCTACAAATCTACAGAATGCTTTTATCACCTTTTCAAATATTGGGGTGGTATACAGGACTGTAGTGTTATGGGTACATTTAAAAAACCTTTTTAGTGTCACTCAGAGGTCCTTCTCACAGGCCCCAAGGTCTTTTACCAGTTCTTTGTTGAAGAGCTGTACATAAAGCGGCCTTGAAATCAACTTGCACCTCCCTTTCTGTTGTGGGAGTAATTTGCAAAAAAAAAAAATCACAGTGCTAAAAAACCTAAAGGTCACCCCTATTCTACAACTGTGCAATTTCCCACTCCTCCCCAAGACCCCCCGACAATGTTTGGTGGCACACACAATTACAAGTAAGATCAGACAAGCCCAGTGGAGGATTCGTAAAACAAACAACATGTCTTGTGTAGCAGTATGAAGCCATTCAGTAAAAGCAGACATATCAATAACAAAATGCAGCTGTTTGACAAAATAAGACAGATTTTTCTTATTTCTGACCTGTTAGCTTTACCTGTCAAAAGATAAGGCATTGTAAAGCACCAAAAGAACTAATGGACACTGCTGATCAAGTGAGTGACAAAAGGAAAGGGCAAGTAGAAGCTTCCAGGTCATAGGCATATACAAAACTGCAAGTGGGAAAACTAGAGAATCAGGAATCTTTTCTCAAAACTGAGCTGAAGCTATGATTAGCACAGCATCACAGCTACACATTAAAGACCCCTTAATATAATTTTTTCTGTATTAATGAGATCCAGCCCAATTTCAGGCAAAAGTTTTTTTCTTAATGCAACTTTGATTCAAAGCAATTGGAAAAAACACTGTGGTTTCTAGAGCTATTTAGTCTAACCAAATGTGGGCAGACCCTGCTGATAAAGGAATGATTTAACTGAAATGAATTTCTATAATCAAAAATAAACTAGGCTAGAAAGCTCCAGACCAGTCTGAATGAAAGAAAACTTTAAAAACATCAATTATTTGTTGCAGCACAGTTAAATATTAATGCATCCTCTTTAAACTCCTTCCAGTCAATCACTTAAAAAATGACAAAACATGGGGTTAGAAGGGAAATAAAATGTACCATCTGGCTAACTTCCCCTCTGTGTTATATCCAAACACTGGAAAGGCCCAAATAATTTACACAGATGTAAAGAGGACAGAACCTGAACTTCAGAAATATATAGCAAAGCCCAAGTTTAGGCCAGACTTGAGCCCCTGCTACAGGAGCCCCTTTTTGTGCCATCCTGCTACAGCAATTCTTAAGGACAGCTTCTTAATTCAGTTCCATGGTACAAAGAGAGACAGCCACCTTTCCACCACCCTAGAGTAATAACAGGGGAAGTAAACCAAAGCAAAAGTAAAAACCAATAGATCTCTCCCAGCATGCACACAAAGCCTCTCCTCCCAACTCAGCCTCCCACACTGCACTGCTAGCTGCAGTGGCCTGTAGCTGAAAGCCATGAAAGGAGATGGTGAACACCTGGTCCCCCCTCCACAGCTGAAACCTATCCAGCCTTACCTGAAAGGTGCCCTGCAGGGCATTGGTTGCTGTCCTGTAAACATTTTAGACACTCTTGTTGTGTTCAGACTAGGGCATTTTCCCCCTTTCCCCATCTTTCTAACCCAAACCTGCAAGTCCTCGGAGTTGGTCATTCCCAACAGTGGCAGAAAATTGAGCAGAAGGGTTAAGCAGGTTAGTGCAGGAGGATAATCTCTCCAGTATTACCTGCTGGGAGGTATCACATCACTCCTACACTCCAGAAACTTCGACAGTTTCTCAGCGCTGTTTGTTTGTAATCTGGTCAACCTACTTCAACTTGTTGGTTACATCACATTTGCAGGAGGAAATATCTTCAAAGCATTCCTTACCCTGTGAGCTATTTGGCAAAAGGAGATTGATGACTACTTTTCCTCCTCTGGCTAGTCCACGAAACCCTCTGTTTCCTTTGCTCTTTAGATGTTCTGACCAAAAAAAAAAAAAAAAAAAAAAAAAAAAANAGAAAAGATTATATTTGAATTGCTCCAAACCTCTCCTTTTTAACCTGCAAAATCAGGGTAAAGTCTGAAGTCTATGAAGACATTTACAAGGCATTTTCAAATACATGTTTTAACATATATAAGATACCATCTTCTATATACATGTATTGCACAGATTACCCTATACTTTCCTAATTTTCATGTGCGGGATTGTGTGTCCCAGCAATGTTCCCAGTAACTGCCAATACCCAAGAAAGCCCCCACAGATGCAACAGCCAGCTTGGCCTTCCACAGTCAAGTCACAGGAAGAAGGCAGCCGTGCCTTGAACTTTTTCCTACCCCAGCTATCTCTTGCTTTCAGCAAATTTGTGGTTTTTCTGTATGTACTTCTGAGAGGCATGCATAGACAGCAGGTACCTCAAGCCAACTCAGAGGCCATCCTTTTTCCTTATCCGAGACAAACACTTCAATTCTAGTCTTCCATTTGCCTTTGGCCACTGGGACAAGCTTCCATTTTCTTCTACAAAGCATAGAGCAGCATGCCTGCGCCAAATAGCCAGGGATGCCCCTGGGCTGGAAACTAGGGTACAACATAACAGGATTTTTATTGCACTTTGCCTCCATCTGCTGCCTTCAGCAGTATTGTCCTCACGTAATCCACCACCTACCTCATCATTTGCTGCCTCACAAAATCAAAGGGGAAAACTTCTCCCTGATGTATGTCTCTGACTACCTGTCATTGTAGTAGCATCTCCAGGACTCAAACAGATGGTCTAGAATAACGGAAAAGATTATTAATATGGGTGCAGAAATACAAAGCAATGCAACAAGAAAGGAAGAAATTAAACCTAAAGATGCCTGAAAGAGGTCAAGTTTTCCTCCTTGTGCAGTAATAATCCTTAGATTAGACCATTGAAACATCACCTGCAGTGCAGTGAAAAACTATTCTCTTTTTTCACAGACTAAATTTCTCGCATCAGCCTACATATTCATTTTTCTATGGCCATTTGCAAGCAATAAACATCCCCTTATCCTCAAGGCTCTTGTGACATAAGAATTTCATTTGCTGAGTCTCACTTAACACCCAGGATGACTTTGCCTTCCAGATCACACTGAAATTTTAATTTCCTTCATTTGAAACACTGTAACAGTAAAACAGGGCACATTCTTCCTCAAATGCCATTTCTGGAAAATGACAATTTTTTTTCCCAAACACACAAACACTTGAGCGATACTCTCATATTAAGCAGTGAGAACAAGTTAGGTCCTTATAGATAATACAACTGCTCACTAAGAAAGGACTCATCATCTTCTTTCTACGTTTCCAATGTCATCAGTCATCTTTAATGATTTCCCAAAACCATTTTTGTGCAGACGACACCATTAATTATAAGTGTCCTCCTAGCCCAGTTTCCCAGGATGCAAAGTCATTTAACTACAGATCATTAATATTAACATAGGAGACCACATAGGTGCATAAAATTGGAGCTGATCTGAGCTGACTTTAGGTTTTCCACCTTTTCGGTGACATTTTCCCTGAACCAAAGGAGTGGTTTATATTAGCAATAGGAGCTCCTGCTCTATTTTGAGAAGAAAAAATAAGTAGCCTTCACATAATGTTATGCTGTCTCAAAATAGACTTTTAGCAGTGTATTTTGCAGGGTGATTTATTGATTTATTAATTTATAAATTGATGTTGCAGCCAATTGTAAATTTTTTGCCTAATATCTTTATTGTATTGATTATTGTGAAAAAACTTCCTTTGGGGATTTTGCCCTTTTTTTATTAATTTAATCTGAATTGTTTAAGCTATTTATTTTACACTCTTTGCAAATATCATAGCAAATGTAAAACTTCCTCAGCTACAGATGCTTATGCTTTTCCAATACGTAGAATCAGTCTTACAGTACAGTCCATGTAACACACAGACAATATAATCATTTTTGCCTCATTCCTTCAATGTCTAAAGTTTACATCTCATATAGTAAGGCAGCTTTATTATTCTTTCTTTCCATAATCTGCTCACATCTCCATAAATAAAAACATGTATTCATATCAGATGCAACAAAACAAATATACATACCTCCATTTATGTCCAGTTTACCATATTTGTCACAATTGACACATAGTCACCATAATTCTAAAATATAGTAAATGCTTTGAACAAGACAAACTTAGTTCCTGGTCTACCTGCCCCAAGTCTTCAGATCAGTTTTTCTTTCTTGTAATTACACTGCAATTTTCAACACTTCTTTTTCCTCTTCTGCTCTACAGAAGACCCTAACAAACAGCAGTGAAAACTGAGTATGGATTAAATATTTCCCTTTTGTGATATAACTATCCACAAAACTATTCCATGATTTGTGAACTGTGCCATCATACATGTTTTTAAGAGTATCTAATGGTGAACAATGTTGGAGTAGAAACCGGCAGAAATTTGCTAGTTTCTGGAACAGCACGAAAAGGAAGGTACAGCCCTAACTCTGCTCCCTGAAAAGCACAGGTATAAATCACTCCTCACCAAAGAAAAGTGAGGAAACTCCTTGGCATTCTAGACACAGGACTCATTATGAAACAGATCTAATCGCTAGAGGTTAACTGTAAAACCATAGGGGTAAAAAACCAACAGCGTGATTTTCAAATTGACAGTATGAGATAGATGAGATATTAAAACAAAATCCATCGCTAAACAATTCTTAAGAGGTTCTGTTGCTTGGGAGGGAGGTGAGTTGTTATAGAATACAATACACTAATTATGGAATATGGACATTTTTTGACAGTGAAACTGGAACAGACCCGATTAGAAATAGTTAGCTGGGGTTTTTGTATACAAAAATTTAAAAATATTAATATGCACCCCAAATGTCAGGAATACAATTAGAAAAAGAAAACAACCTTGCTGATAGTTATAGCTATTCACAAGTACTTTAAAGCCAGTTATAGAAAGTTACCGTAAGTGATTTAAATACATTGACGTACCATTTCTAGTCTAGCATCTTCTTGTATAGCCTTTCCTTACGTTTAAGTAAGTTTGTACTACCGAACATAAAAAAAGAATTTATGTTCATATATATGCACTATATTTCACATAAGTGCATTCGCTGCTAACTGTGCCTTAACTTAGGCTTTATCTTTTTGATAAACAAAACAAAAACAAATTACTCATATTGTTCTATTATTCTGAGCTAGAATGTTCTGCAGCAGGTTAAACACAGTAATACGGATAAAAAAGATAGCTTTCACATGAAATAAGCTGGTTTACTCCTCTTGTAATAGTATATCTAAGTATAAAAGCATCCAGAGCCACAAGACATCTGAAATTAGGCAGAATTTAAAAAAGGAGTAAAATTTGGAATGAAATGGACTTTTTGCAGTTGTTTGAATCCCAAGCCTAAAACCTCTAACCCTGAAAACCACAAGGGAGTCAGCTGGTTTTTTTGACCTTAGAATTAGAAAGCCTGTTCCCATCTGAAATACGTAGATTTTACCTTTTATCATTATAGCTCTCTAATGAAAAAACTTTTTTTTTTTTCTTTTTCATTGCAGACTTACTAATGTAGCTGGAAAAAATAATCAGAATTGTATAGTCTGACAATTCTCCTCCGGAAGACAATCAATGAAACACAGAAATTTTGGTTTACTCTGTAGCTACCATATACAATGAATAAACTCTGTATGGCCTACAAAGTGAAGATGAAGAAAATGGGACAAGAGAAAAGGCATCCATTCTACTTCCAGAAAAAAATGCACTTAATCACTTCAGTGGAGAATTTTATTGGCTTATCTAAATGGAAATATCTTGATTCTTCTCTTACTTTACACCTCTTTTTATAACCATTGTTCCATAGAGCTCAGCAGAATTACCTGCAATTCAGGTCTGGATCCAACCACTGCCAGGGCTTACACTCCAGTTTGAAGAGCCCTGGCCTTTGGAGATGCATCAATTTTCCCACTGTAAAACAGAAGCAAAACTAATTCTGCCTGGCTTGTCAAAGGAACAACCTGCTAGCAATGAATATGAAGTATGTCTGGCAACAGTGCATGTAATGAAACAGATGTGCAGAAATCCCGCCTTGCTTAAATTGGTGAGTTGGTCACTCAGGACTCTCTCTGGAGTCTAAGACTGCGCCTTATTCCTTGGACTATAGTGCTGCTCAGCAGGAGCTTCTGATGTCAATGACAAAGCCAGAAGGATAAGCAAAGTTGAAGAACCATTTCCAAACTGACATAGGAGCCTTCATTTCCTTATGTTACACATTCTTCCAGGTATAGATTTAATAATGCAACAGGAGCAGGACTGTCACACACTTTTGGTCATGGTAAAGGATTGCTTTGGGGTCAACTCAGCTAAAGATTTGGGATTAGTTCCAGCAAAGCCAGGATCTTTCAAGGTCTTGAAGTTCAAAAGGAAATTAACAGGAAGATAACACTTCAAAGGCTCCTATTAATGAGATTGCCAATTATTTTACTCAACTTCTTTAAAAGTTCTAATAAAAGATGAAAGGTGCTGTCTCCCAGGTGACAAAGATTGCAGTAGGCCAGTCAGGACATTCCATTAAGAGGCATTAGACCAAGTCCCATGTCTTCCTTTTAAGTTTGAGGCTTCTCAGAACTGAGATTTCTCCAGAAACCTTTATCTCACCTTCTGTCTCTGTAGACTCTGGTGAGTACTCCACAGCCTTCTCCTTTTATGACCTTCAATGATTTTGTAGCTTCACTGTCCTAAGTTACACGGTGATATAGACATATATTTGGCTAGATATTTCATAGCATAGGGGTTTTTTCCATCTTCAGAAGAAGCACCAGATGTGGAATGTTGCCAGAGACAAGACACTGGATCAGGTAAACCTGATTCCCTGAGGTGAACAGGGAATCCTTTCAGGTACATCGCTAGTCTCGCTTTCTGTCACAAACCCCAAAGCATCTAAGTGTCTGATTATTATACTACTCCTAGATGAAAATGCTTCATACTGAAATGTAACACACTAAGTCAAAGAAGCAAAAGGAGAATCACAATCAGTGAATGTTATGCAGGCCAGTCATGTACAGAAAGGCATGCAGAGCCTGTCAAAGTGGCACTCACAACTCCAAAGAAGTGGGACTGTCTTTAATGGGAGGAATTTCAAAGCTGCCTTGTGAATAAGTTAGAGATAATTACCTTGCTGAGAGAGAATAGAGAAGAGACTGAACGTACATGATGTATCCAAATGACTTTGAGAAAAAGATTGGCTATGAAACCTCAGATATTTTACCAGGAAGGGTTGCTTTCTGAGAAGCTCAACCTGAGATGCCCAAAATCAAGGGAAAGAGAATTGCTGACTATCTACATCAATCTGTTCAAACCAGAGACACTTTAGAGGTTTTGTTTTGGTACAAAATACCTGTGATTTTCTTACATTCCTTAGCCTACATTTTTCATAAAAATCTTTACCTGTGTTGTCTCTTTCAAATATTCTGTTTGCATATTACTATATCATCATTTGAGTTAAAGATAATGGGATAATAACCATTTATTCTTCAATTAATGGTATGGCAGACACGAAACTGGATAAAGTAGGACCTATTAACAAGCGTTCAGCTCCCCTCCACATCATCCTAGGCTGTCCAAAAACTAGTAGGCTGTAACAGAATAGTATCTGTACGGACTGATTGTAGAGTTGGTATCCCAAGAGTCACATGCAGAAAAAGAATTTTCTAGTGACCAGCAATAGCCAAGAAAGCCAACAGGCACATGGCAAAGATGTGAAGCACACCTGATCCTACAGACTCAAAAGGAAATTTGTAACAATTGAATTCTTGGGACCAGGGAGATCACCAGGTCTGATGTCATAAAACCATTTTTTTCCCAACTTAGACTGTGAAAGACTCTGTGGGAAAAGTTCTTCTGCTTCACAGATGACTGAGGAATATAGCACCTACTTCAGTTCCCGTCACTACAAGAGCCTCAAATATTGCTCTTCTCTGCGTTGAGTTAATCTCCTGCTCAGTCTGAAATGCTTTATACAAAGTGGTTGGTCTTGAAAAGGGATATTCGGGTGAAGTATATCTCCTGTGATAAGCCAGAGATATGGCAAAATATTCTAAAATTTCCTTCTGAGTTGGGACTTTCTGAAATCCAAGCTACCCAATATGAATTCCTGAGGCTATATGGAGCACTAAGTCTCCTCATCGTCCTCTTTCCAGGTTGCTGCCAAATTGTGATTCTGCCTTCATTCAGCCATAGCATGTTCCCAGAATCCTTCTTGTTCTGAGATGGCAGAGATCTAGATAAATAGCTTGAGCTACTATTGTAGCAGGTAGTAGGAAGAAAGGATCACGGCCACCAGTTATTTAGAAGTAAGAATGGACTAATCTGGGAATGCAGCCTATGTGCCAGCACTTTCCCTGAATACACCCTATCTGAATGTTCTAGGTCAACTTAAATTGAAATAACGTACATAATATTACAGAGTTAAAAAGGAAGCAGTCTTGATAAAACCCTCCTAGCTTAAAAAAAAAAAACCAGCAAACTAATGGCCTTGCTTTCCCAGACTCTTTGACAATGGAACAATTTCTGTGGAGTTGATTTCTTAGATAGGATGGATGCTTTCCATTTCCTCAAAAACCCTGATGGCTTTATGGTTTAAGCATTATTCATTCCCTTCTGGATTGGGCTGGTAACAGCCTAGTAATGTGAGATCTATTAAGATTCTCAAAAAATCCTGGATTTTGCTTTGTTTGAACTCTTAATTATGAATTTATTTGGGCTGAATAATATCCATGATATGCTTGGAGATTTTGCTGTGGAAAATCCCTTTAATAAAGAACAACATCTGAGATCTTGAAATATGCAGAGGTTTTTTTGCAATCCCCAGAGTATAGAAAGCCTTGAATGCTTACCAAAGAGGGTGATGCATGTCTACTCCATCTCCTAAAAACACTTCCTCCTTCAGATTTACAGTCACTAAGAACACAGAGCAATTCTGATCAAAAGAAGCAGCAGCAGCAGCTGTAAGGGAAAAGTGTTCATTTCTGTTTGCCTCATCTGGACTAGAAGGGGGTAATAGAATAACTTTATTACACCAGATGCAGTGAAGGGCTTTATTTCATTTAATCTGGAGAACAGAGGAATTTGTCACATAGAGAAGATGAAAATAATCTTGTTCTTCTTGCCACCACCCAGGCATGATGGTTATTGGCTGAGTCCACAGAAGAAGCTGGAGTTTATGATGACTATTTACTAACTTTCTCCTGCATGACTGTCCTAAGAGGGCTGGTATTTTTCTACGCTCCAGAGACATCTTCTGTTGAAAAGTTATTTTTGTTTGGTATTTGCTGGAAAGCATTTGTTTTGGGAATGTGTGCTTCTGGGATTTGTGGTAGGCTCGAAGTTTCAACTGTACACCATAGCATACTATTTGTTCCTTGGTACAGGCTTTATATTTAAGTTGGAATTTATTAACACTTATTCTTAGAACCTTCTGTATGCTGAAGCAATTCTTGACCGGTGATGTACACTGATAATAAACAATGGCCACGGTTGTTTGGGTTTGGGGTTTTTTTGCTCTGTATCCTTTTAGTGATAGTACATATACCATGTCATTTATTTGTTTGAACTTAGTTTTGACAATTGTATATTCTGTAATTATATTTACACCATTAATTCAATATTATGGCTCTGGGTGAAGTCCTTTTTGAGCAGGAGCTTTGGGCAAAATTAACAGGTATGATTCATCCATAACTTTTTTTTTTGACAAATAGATTTTAAATGCCACTATTTCTGACATGTTAATATGTTACAACTTCTTAGGACAAGGAGCAATATCTATAGAGAATGGAAAGCAGGGGAGAATCAAGCCCAGTATTTACCAATGGAGGAAAGCCAGGCAAAGGTATTAAGTACATTTTCTAGAATACAGAAAAGAAAAAACAAAAGTTATTCATTCCTTTTCCTCTAAAAGGAGAATGATAAGCAATAACTTGTTTTCAATGGACTGGCAGGTTCATTAACATGTATTTGGCCCACAATGCAGCCAGGAAATTGGGATCCAGATCATGTCCCTTCAAGTAGAGTGTCCAATGTCATGACACCAGGTTGCTCCCATTCCAAGTCATGAGAGAGTACACGGGGGGCAAATACTTCAAAGTTAGACACAAAAATATAGTTGTGTGTCTCCAGTCTAGAAGTACACAGACCAGAAGTGCCAGACAAATCAAATCTCGTAAATGTGACTGATCATATAGACATCTTTCTGGAAAAAAACCAGACCTTACGAAGATAAGTGTGTAACATCCACAAATGGCTCTTGTGCAGAAGTAATGACACAATGCTAGGAGAGAAGAAGAAAGATTTTGGCAGATAGGCAGTCTAGCAGTTAGACTCTTGCCTGAATTCAGCTCTGTCACCCATCAGTAGGAACTCTCTTAGTACTCAGCATGTTTCTACCACACGTTTCTCCTGTTTTCTGGTGTCTTGACTATAGGACTAGAAACCAGCACTAGTGACAGAAATCACAGGTAAACCGCAGGTAAAAATCTCTTTAAACACAAAACAATACGCCCTCACACAGACACTCACAAAACATGGCTAGGCATAATTCTTTCTAACACCCTTTTTATATCTCTATTTGCAAGAATAATCCTGCCTCAATGCACTACTTATGGTCTAGCTGGAATCACGCTGGTTATTATGGCTAATGACGTAGGAGTCACTTTATCTTTGGTATCTTCATAGCACTTACAATCTTCCCAGTTTCCTTAGTTTCCGAGGCCACAGAGATGAAGCATGATTACAGGGGCTTTGTAAGTGCTCAGACAGAACAGCAACAGGAGGGACCTTTGATGGTCCCATAATGATGTAATACCACTTGAAATCCTGTCCTGTCAGTGTTTTTGTCATTGGTCTGCTTGCAAGTTATTTTTTTTAGACCCAGAAAGATAGCTTTTACTTCCTCTTCACCCTTTTTCACTGAAATGTCTAATTTCATTCTCCTGGGGCGTCTCTGTTAGCATTTACTCCTTCCCACCAGTTACTATATTGGAAAGAAACAGAACATCTTTATAAAAACATGGGAGGGATTATCAAGCACTGGGAGGCAGCGGCTGCTAGTTCAGAGAACAGAAAAGTGAAAAAAAATGCTTCTGAAATATGCATTCATGGTGCACAGTGTCCTGTGCCTGAGGAATTACATCTACTTTCTCCATTAACTGCGCAGACAGCCAAGGCCTATCAGATGTGCATTATTAATGCTCCAAACGATACGTTACGGCCCTAAGTATCAGAGTTGCCTAACTCTGTTTTAGTCACTAGAGTAGGCAGTCAGTATAAAATCACTGCCAAAATCCTTGTGTTCTGTTAAATAGGGTAAAATGAAGTCAAGCTTTTGTGAGATTAAACTGAAAAGTTAGCAGCGTGTTCTTATCTGAAATTCTTTTGTGCTTGGCGCAGGAGAACGGAAACACCTTTCTGAAAAAAGATAAAAAGCATCCAAAAAATCAGACCGTAATTGAGTAATACTTTTGGCTTTTGTGTAAAAAGCACTGGCTGTTTCTGCTCGTCCGTAAGCTAGTTATTTCCTTGTGCCGATTTCATTCACGTTGGTATAAATTCTTGTTAAACGCATTTGTCGGGTACGCAGCTCACCGGAAAGTGCTTCCTACTGAGAATAGGATGTTAAGAACAGCAATCGCATCCTTTCCCGCATCGTAGCCATTCCAAGGAAATTAATAATCGGCCTTATACCCCACCTAACTTCACTGATTCCAAAACTTCCTTTCTTCTTATTATTTATTCCCCCACCTCTCCCGTTTCGGGGGCTACCCCTCCGCTGTCAAACGCCTTGCCTCAGGAGACACGGATGTTCCCAGGCCACCTTCCGCGGCGGAGGCAGAGCGGGCGGTGCCGCGCCCGNAAGGGGCGGGCACCTGCCGCAGCCTGGAAGGCGGCTTTCCTTCCTGCTTGTAGGAATAGCCGTAGGAGCGTGGAGTTAGAAAAGAGGAACTCCTGCCGGCCTGTCCAACTTAAAT